>JAGIQG010000005.1:6192115-6469615 GCA_024679065.1 Sphyrna mokarran
TGACATTTTATACACCCCCTTTAGAGGTATGGGACCTAGAGTTTGGGTGGGACAGGAGTCCAGCCACTTACCACGTCCAAGCCTGCGCTCGCCCAATCCCAGTGAGCTTAAGCCCTTACAGCTCTCACTCTGCTCCCCGCCTCACTCCACTGCCCGCTCCCGACGCTGCCCACTGTCTACCTTGGCCTTATTTATATAGTCCCGCGCTTCCTTCCCAGCAGTCCCCGCGCCTATCTCCTGCTACGGAGCGCCAAAATAAACAAAAAAAAACCCCGCGACCTAAACCTATTGATTAAAGAAAGATTTCAAACTTCAATAGTCTCTCCAGCAAGCAGCCACTCTTCAAAATCACAGCTCCAGAGAAAAGAGAGGTGGTGCTTGACAGGCTAACAGGGCTGAGAGCAGATAAGTCCCCCGGACCGGATGGAATGCATCCCAAGTCCTCAAGGAAATGGCAGAGGTGATAACGGATGCCCAAGTAATTTTCTTTCAGAATTCGCTGGACTCTGGGAAAGTGCCAGAAGATTGGAAAATGGCTAATGTTACGCCGCTGTTTAAAAAAGGTAGCAGACATAAGGCAGGGAATGATAGGCTGGTTAGTTTAACGTCTGTAGTCAGAAAAATGTTTGAATCTGTCATCAAAGCAGAAATAACGAGGCACCTGGATACGAACTGTTTGATCAGGCAAACGCAGCATGGATTTGTGGAAGGGAAGTCGTGCTTGACAAATTTATTGGAGTTCTACGAGGAATTGACTAGTGCGGTAGATAGAGGGGAACCAGTAGATGTGGTGTTTTTGGATTTCCAAAAGACGTTTGATAAGGTACCTCACAAAAGACTGCTGCAGAAGGTTAGGGTGCAGAGAGTCAGGGATAGGGTGTTAGACTAGATAGAGGATTGGTTGTCTAACAGGAAGCAGAGAGTAGGTACTAATGGGTGCTATTCTGATTGGCAGCTGGTGACTAGTGGAGTGCCCCAGGGGTTCGGTGGTGGAGCCTCAACTATTTACCATTTACATAGACGATCTGGAGGAAGGGGCTGACGAAATTTGCTGATGACACGAAGATGAATGGAAAAGCAAATTGCATGGAGGGTGTGGAAAGCCTGCAGAGGGATCTGGATAGGTTGAGTGAGTGGGCGAGGACCTGGCAGATGGAGTATAATGTTAGCAGGTGTGAGGTTATCCACTTTGGTAGGAATAATGCTAGGAAGGATTACTATTTAAATGGTGAAAAGCTGCGACTTGCGATGGTGCAGAGGGACCTGGGGTCCTTGTGCATGAATCGCAAAAATACAGTATGCAGGTGCAGCAGGTGATTGAGAAGGCGAATGCAATGTTGGCCTTTATAACAAGGGGGAAAGAATATAGAAGTAGGGAGGTACTTTTGCAGCTGTATAGAGGACTGGTGAGGCCGCAGCTGGACTACTGTGTGCAGTTTTGGTTGCTACATTCGAGGAAGGATATATTGGCCTTGGAGGGGGTGGAGAGAAGGTTTACTAGGCTGTTACCAGAGATGAGGGCATTGGATTATGAGGAGAGACTGAATAGGCTAGGTTTGTACTCTTTGGAGTTTAGAAGGCTGAGACGGGATCTTATAGAGACGTATAAGATAATGAAGGCGATGTAAAAGGTAGAAGTTGAGAGACCCTTCCTGCTTAGCAAAGATAGCAGGACTAGAGGGCACAGACTCAAGATTAGCGGAGGGTGGTTCAGATCAGAGTTGCGGAGGAGTTTCTTCACGCAAAGGGTGGTGAATCTTTGGAATTTTCTGCCCGATGAGGTGGTGGAGGCTTCCTCGCTGAATATGTTCAAGTCAAGAATGGATAGGTTTTTGATTGACAAGGGAATTAAATGTTACGGGGAGAAAGTGGGAAAGTGGCACTGAACCACTACAATTCAGCCATGATCTTATTGAATGGCGGGGCAAGCTTGAGGGGCTGGATGACCTACTCCTGCTCCTATTTCTTATGTTCTTATGTATGACTGACCCATTTAATTTTTGGTATTTCTCCTTTGTCCAGCATCTGCTTTAATTTGGCTATGTCACTACTTTCTCAGAAGACTAAGGAAATCTGGCATGTCAGCAATTATTCTCACTTTTACAGATGCACCATAGAAATTATTCTTTCTAATTGTATCACAGCTTGATATGGCTCCTGCTCTGCCGAGGACCACAAGAAACTACAAAGGGTCCTGAACGAAGCCTTGTCTATCATGCAAACCAGCATCCAATCCATTCACTCTGTCTAAACTTCCGCTACCTTACAAAAGCAGCCAGCTTAATCAAGGACCCACCCAGCCCAGATATATTCTCTTACACATTCTCCCATTGGGAAAAAGTTTCAAAAGTCTGAGGTCATGTATCAACCAAATCAAGAACAGTTTCTTCTCTGCTGCGATCAGACATTTGAATGAACCTATCTTACGAGGAAGAGATTAGGCAAATTGAGACTGTTTTCCTTAGAAAGACGTGGACTTAGAGGAAATCTGCTAGAGGTGTACAAGATTATGAGGGGTGTAGATAGAGTAAACAGGGCTAAGCTTTTTCCTAGGATGGACTCAAATAGCACGAGAGGTCATGGGCTTAGGGTGAGGGGGGTAAGGTATAATTTGGATGCTAGAGGGAGTTTTTTCAGAGGGTGGTGGGGGTATGGAATGCGCTGCCAAGTAAAGTGGTGGAGGCAGGTACTCTGGAGTTATTTAAGAAATACTTAGATGGGCACATGAACAGAATGGGAATGGAGGGGTATAGAAAACTGATTTAAAATAGGGATCATGAGCCTTGGGAGTCCCTGGGAAGTGTGTAAATAGATGATGATATTGATGTACTTGTTTTTATCCTACAGGTGCTTTGGTCCACCTTGTTGTCTAACAAGGGGCATACACGCGATGGGTCGTGAGAGGACTACTCTTGGACCTTTTGAGAGTATCCTACTGCTTCACATCATTAGTGTATGCTTGACCTGGACCATCTGATAGGCAACATGACAGCTCAGTGACTATCGCTGTGCTGTGCAGATACATGGATTTGGGCCTGTGTCTGGGGGAGTTTGCGCATTCTCCCCGTGCTTGCGTGGGTTTTCTCCGGGAGCTCTGGTTTCCTTCCACATCCCAAAGATGTGCTCTTAGGCTAATTGGCAAAACAAATTCCCCCTAAATTGTCTCAAATTTGGTTTTTAATCCATAGATCTATAAACATGGACAGGGATCGTGGGTAGAAGTGGGAACATCGGGGTGGCGGCGTGGGCTCGTTGGGCTGAAGGGCCTGTTTCCCGTGCTGTTTTGTTCTTTGTTCTTTGCTCTTTGTACATTAAGTTGATCTTTCTCTACACCCAAACTAAAACTATAGCACTACATTCTACGTTATCTCATTTCTTTCTTTATGAACAGTATGCCTTTTCTGTATTTCGTGCAAGAAACAATACTTTTCACTGTATGCTAATATGTGACAATAATAAATCAATCAAATCAGATCAAATCTCTCCTTTGTGAATACCAATGCAAAATATTCATTAATGTTCTCACCACTTCCTTTGGTTCTACACATAACTTCCTTCTTTTGTTCTTGAGTGAACAAACTCTTTCTCTAGCTTCTCTTGTTTCTTTTTTAAAATTAATTTGTGGGACATGAGCATCGTTGGCTGAACCAGCATTAATTGCACATCTCTAGCAGAGTAACGAATGTGACATTAATGGGACTTGATCTTGACCTGATATAAAAGCTCTGAATGGTCTTTTGGTAGGCAGAGAAAATATTTGCCATACGAACCCGACCCATTGGCGACTCCTGATCTGAGGACCTCTGGCATAGTCCGAGCTCCTCAACCTGCTTCCTTGAAGGCCACTCCACCTTGCACCATAGCTGCAGCTGACTTTCCCTTTTGTCTCTGGAGATTTGTGCCACTTCATCACTCACCCTTGCAATTCATCGCACCTGGATCACACTTCAAGTAATCCATAGTGATTTGTCCCTTTGTGACTTTCCTCTGAGGAGGTTGTATATTCCAGAAGTGGGGGATGATTGCATGCCAAGCTTGCTAATGAGATTAAAGTCAAGTCAATCTCAGTTCCACACCCCTTCTGGATGAAATCCAGTTTGCGTTTGAAGAAAGGGACTGGGATGACAGCCCACCACTCCCCCGCCCCCAGCAATGGTGATCTCACCACTCTCCTCACCCTGGCAGACCCTCTAACCCCCCCCCCCCCCCCCCCCGCTACCCCCCTCCACCCCCCACGAGGTAGGCCCCCCTCCCCCACAGACCGCCCCACTCCCTCAGCCTGCTCAGGGATGCAGGCTCCCCCTCTCCCACAGGCCACCCCACCCCCTCGGCCTGCCCCAATCACTACCCTTCCTCCATCCCAGACCAATTGCCATGCTGAGTGGCAGGGGGCCCTCCCACAACCACTAATCGGCTTAAGCCTCGCCCACAATAGCCCCTGTGCCCTTGACACTGCTTGATGCCCAGTGGGCAGTGCCAAGGTACCTCCTGGGAATGGGCATTTTGCCGCGTGGGCACTACCAAGGACACATATACTGTCCCCCTGCCACCCAACCTCTTAAGAGGCCCCGAATGCCCCCCCTTCATTCTGGTGAGGTCACTTGATAATTCCCCGAATGTAGAGAGTTACTCTTGACCCCGCTGAAATGAAGTACTCCTGGTGGGGTGGGAGATTCAATTGGAACCGATAAGTTCCTGATAATTACACTTAAAATGTATTTATATCATATTAAAAAAAAATTCAGATGAATTATCTGCCTTTATCCCAGTTTCCAGCATGGTCTGGTCTCTGACTGCTGGCTGTGGCAGATGCACATGCTTTTCTGGCACATGCACAAATCCCGGACCAAGGCTGGCAACATATATTTCTCACTTTGACTTGCCAGAAAAGTTGTGAGTCAGGATGGGAGAATCGCACCCAATGTTTCCAATGCTGGGAGTGTCTAGAACTAGAGGTCATAATTTGAAGCTAAATGTAAAACCTTTAGAACTGAGGTGAGGAGAAATTCCTTCACAGAGAGCAGTGAAACTATGGAAATCACTATCACCGAAAGTAGTTGAAGCCAAAACCTTGTGTGATTTCTAGAAGAAATTAAATCTTAATTTATTGCCTAAATGCTGCATGCTTTATTCCATCAATCAATTGATAAGGTTGTTAAGAAGGCATACGGAGTCTTGGCTTTTATTGGTAGGGAGATTGAATTTTGGAGCCGCAACGTCATGTTGTAATTGTACAAAACTCTGGTGCGGCCGCACTTGGAGTATTGTGTACAGTTCTGGTCCCCACATTATAAGAAAGATGTGGAGACATTGGAGAGGGTGCAGAGGAGGTTTACCAGGATGATGCCTGGTATGGAGGGCAGGTCTTATGAAGAGAGGCTGAGGGATTTGAGGTTGTTTTTGTTAGAAAGAAGGCGGCTAAGAGGAGACCTTATTGAAACATATAAGATGATTAGAGGTTTAGATAGAGTGGACAATGATAGCCTTTTTCCTTGGCTGGAGAAAGCTAGCATGAGGGGACATAGCTTTAAATTAAGGGGTGGTAGTTATAGGACGGATATCAGAGATAGGCTCTTTACCCAGAGGGTGGTAAGGGTATGGAATGCCCTGCTTGCTGCAGTTGTAGATGCGCCAAGTTTGGGGGCATTTAAGAGGTCTGTGGATAGGTTTATGGATGAAAAGGGAATGTTTAAGGTTCGAGGGTCATTGCTTTTTCTTAATTGGTCGGCGCAACATCGAGGGCCGAAGGGCTTGTTCTGTGCTGTAATGTTCTATGTTCTATGTTCTATCCTGACCAAGCTTTTTTTCTCTTTTGGGAAGCTATGGTAACATGGCCAAAAGTGATCCGCCTCTGTGAGCGAGGAAGTGATTTAAATCCTAGATAGGGTAGGATTTTGTACCCTCATTTGCCACATCCTGGATGAACCCTTGTTCGATTTCTTAGTGGCGGCACGGTGGCATTGTGGCTATTGCTCCCACAGTGGCATTGCTGCCTCACAGCGCCAGGGACTCAGGTTCAATTCCTGCCTCGGATCACTGCCTGTGTGGATTTCCTATGGGTGCTCCAGTTTCCTCCCACAGTTCAAAGATGTGCGGGTTAGGTTGATTAGACATGTTAAATTGACTGTAGTATCAGGAGGATTAGCAGGATAAATTTGTGGGCTTACGGGATTAGGCTTGTGATCAGTGCAGACTTGATGGATCAAATGGCCTCCTTCTGCACTATAGGGATTTTATGATTCTATGAAGTGCAAATGGTGATATTAGCGTCAGTCATTGCATGACTCAATAAACTGAGATTCTTAACAGCAAGATTGCAAATTATATTTTCCCCTGTCAGTGACATCATGAGATTCCTGCTCAGGAAGGATATTAACATCATGTTAGCTGACATTCCCACTGTTTTTTCCCTCTGATTACATATTTGAGTCTCACAAGCTATTGTAATTTACAACTATTTTATAACCTGGTGACCTTATCTCTGAGAAGAGTTTGGAGGTGAATGTATAGGTTACTGCTACCTACCAGGCACTCCATGGGAAAGAGGACACCAGACAGCCAGAAGTGAGAGTGGAACCTCAATAAGAAGGTTGTGGGTCTGGAAGAGATTGCACATGGGTTTGGGAGGGGTACTTAGAACATAGAACATTACAGTGCAGTACAGACCTTTCAACCTTCGATGTTGTGCTGACCAGTGGAACCAATCTAATGACCCTCTAACCTAAACTATTCCAATATTATCCATATGCCTATCCAATGACCATTTGAATGCCCTTAAAGTTGGTGGGTCCACTACTGCTGCAGGCAGGGCATTCCATGCTCTTTCTATCCTCTGAGTAAAGAACCTACCTCTGACATCTGTCCTAAATTTATCACCCCTCAATTTAAAGCTATGCCTCCTCGTGTTAGTCATCACTATCTGAGGAAAAAGGCTCTCACTGTCAATCCTATCTAATTCTCTGATGATCTTGTATGCCTTAATTAAGTCACCTGTTAACCTTCTTCTCTCTAATGAAAACAACCTCAACTCTGTCAGCCTTCCCGCATAAGACCTTCCTACCAAACCAGGCAACATTCTGGTGAATCTCCTCTGCACCCTCTCCAATGCTTCCACATCTTTCCTATAATGCAGCAACCAGAACTATGCGTAATACTCCAAATGCGGCCACACCAGAGTTTTGTAAAGCTGCAATACGATCTTATGGCTCCGAAACTCAATCCTCTACCAATAAAAGCCTTCTTAACAACCCTATCAACCTGGGTGCCAACTTTCAGGGATCTATGCACATGTACACCGAGATCTCTCTGCTCATCCCCACTACCAAGAGTCTTTCCATTAGCACAATACTGTGTAATCCTGTTACTCCTTCTAAAGTGAATCATCTCACACTTTTCCACATTAAACTCCATTTCCACCTCTCAGCCTGGCTCTGCAGCTTATATATGTCCCTCTGCAAACTGCAACATCCATCCACACTGTCCACAACTTCTTTGCCTTTAATGTCATCCGCAAATTTACTAACGCATCCTTCTACACCCTCATCTAGGTTATTTATAAAAATGACAAATAGCAGTGGCCCCAAAACAGATCCCTGCGTTATATCACTTGTAACTGAAATCCAGGTTGAACATTTCCCATCAACTACCATCCTCTGTCTCCTTTCAGCTAGCCAATTCCTAATCCAAACTGCTAAATCACCCTGAATCCGATGCGTCTGTATTTTCTGCAGTAGCTTACCATGGGGAACCTTATCAAATGCTTTACTGAAATCCACATACACCATATCAACTGCTTTACCCTCATCCATCTCTTTGGTCACCTTGTCAAAGAACTCAATAAGATTTGTGAGGCATGACCTATCTTTCACAAAACCGTGTTGACTATCCCTAATTAAATTATTTCTCTCTAAATGATTATAAATTCTATCTCTTATAATCCTTTCCAAAACTTTGCCTACCACAGAGATAAGGCTCACCAGTCTATGATTTCCGGGATTGTCTCTACTTCCCTTCTTGAACAAGGGGACAACATTTGCTATCTTCCAGACTTCTGGTTCCAGAAGTCATATGTCATCATTGTCTATACCTGTAGACAATGATGACATAAACATCAAAGCCAAAGGCTCTGCAATCTCCTGCCTAACCTCCCAGAGAATCCGAGGATAAATCCCATTGGATCCAGGGGACTTATCTATTTTCATACTTTTTAGAATTGCTAACACCTCCTTCTTATGAACCTCAACCCCGTCTAGTCCAAAAACCTGTATCTCAGTATTCTTCTCGACTACATTGACATTTTCCTGTGTGAATACTGACAAAAAATATTCATTTAGTACCTTTCCTATCTCTTCAGTCTCCAAACACAACTTCCCTTTACTGTCCTTGACTGGCCCTAATCTTGCCCTAATCTCTGTTAAGTAACTTCTTGCACTTCTTGCACTTTTTATACTCCTCGAGCATCTGATCTATTCCATGCTGCCTGTACATTACATATAACTCTTCCTCTTAATCAGTGTTACAATCTCCCTCGAGAATCAAGCTCCTTATTCTTATTTACTTTGCTTTTAATTCTGACAGGAACATGCAAACTCTGCATTCTCAAAATTTCTCCCTTGAAGGCCTTCCACTTTCCATTTACATCCTTACCAGAAAACAGCCTATGCCAATCCGCACTTCCCAGATCCCTTCTCATTTCTTCAAATTTGGCCTTTTTCCATTTCAGAACTTCAACCTGAGGACCAGATCTATCCTTTTCCATAATCAGGTTGAAACTAATGGCGTTATGATCACTGGATCCAAAGTGTTCCCTCACACTCACATCTATCACCTGCCCTAACTCATTTCCCAATAGGAGATCCAATATCGCATCTTTTCTAGTTGGCATCTCTATATACTGATGTAGAAAATTCTCCTGAACTCATTTTAAACCTTTAACAGTATGCGAGTCCCAATCTATATGTGGAAAATTAAAATGCCCTACTATCATAACTTTGTGTTTCTTGCAGTTGTCAGCTATCTCTCTGCTGATTTGTTCTTCCACTTCTCACTATTGGGTGGTCTATAATACAATCCCATTAATGGGAACATACCTTTCCTGTTTCTCAGCTCCACTCATAGGGTCTCTGTAGACAAGGTCCCAACCAATCCTGTCTGAGTACTGCTGTAACATTTTCCCTGACCAACAATGTCACCCCTCTACCTTTTATCCCTCTGCCTCTACCACACCTGAAACAATGGAACCCTGGAACATAGAGCTGCTAGTCCTGCCCTCCTGTACCCAAGTTTCACTGATAGCGATAATATCTTATTTCTACATGTCTATTTAAGCCTTCTGCTCATCTGTCTTCCCTGCAATACTCCTGGCATTCAAGTAGACATACCTTAAAACATTATTTCCACCACACTCAACCCTTCCATTTATGATGTCGCTTGAATTAACTTGTCTTTTTACCCTTGCCCCACTACCTGTTCTGGCACTCTGTTTCCCATCCCCCTGCAAATCTGGTTAAAATGCTCCCTGACAACACTAGCAAACCTCCTTGCAAGTATATTGGTTCCCTTGTAGTTTAGGTACAACCCGTCTCTCTTGCATTGGTCCCACCTGCCCCAGAAGAGGTCCCAATGATCCAAGAATCGGAAACCCTACCCCCTACACCAGTTCATCTACCCAAGCATCCTACTCTTACCCTCACTGGCACGTAGTACAGGTAGCAATCCTATGATTACTGTCCTTGGGGTTCTGCTTTTTAACTTCCGTCCAAACTCTCTATACTTTTTCTTTATCACCATTGGTACAGAGGACCACTCTTCCTACCCATGACAAATAGCAGTGGCCCCAAAACAGATCCCTGCGGTATATCACTTGTAACTGAAATCCAGGTTGAACATTTCCCATCAACTACCATCCTCTGTCTCCTTTCAGCTAGCCAATTCCTAATCCAAACTGCTAAATCACCCTGAATCCGATGCGTCTGTATTTTCTGCAGTAGCTTACCATGGGGAACCTTATCAAATGCTTTACTGAAATCCACATACACCACATCAACTGCTTTACCCTCATCCATCTCTTTGGTCACCTTGGCAAATGGAGTTTAATGTGGAAAAGTGTGAGGTAATGCACTATGGCAGAAATAATAAATGTGTAGAGTATAGGGCAAATGGTAGGATTCTTCGTAGTCTAGATGAACAGAGGGATCTTGGTGTGTATGTGCATAGATCCCTGAAAGTAGGCAGTCAGGGCGAGAAGGTTGTTAGGAAGGCATATGGAGTCTTGGCTTTTATTGGTAGAGGGATTGAATTTCGGAGCCGCAACGTCATGTTGCAACTGTACAAAACTCTAGTGCGGCCGCACTTGGAGTATTGTGTGCAGTTCTGGTCCCACATTATAAGAAAGATGTGGAGGCATTGGAGAGGGTACAGAGGAGGTTTACCAGGATGTGCCTGGTATGGAGGGCAGGTCCTATGAAGAGAGGTTGAAGGATTTGAGGTTGTTTTCGTTAGAAAGGAGGCGGCTAAGAGGGGATCTTATTGAAGCGTATAAGATGATTAGAGGTTGAGATAGGGTGGACAGTGATAGCCTTTTTCCTAGGATGGAGAAAGCTAGCACGAGGGGACACAGCTTTAAATAAGGGGTGATAGTTATAGGACGGATATCAGAGGTAGGTTCTTTACCCAAAGGGTGGTTCGGGAGTGGAATGCCCTGCCTGCAGCAGTTGTAGATGCGCCAAGTTGGGTGGCGTTTAAGAGGTGAGTTGATAAGTATATGGAAGAGAAGGGAATGGTTTAGTTTGGAGGGGCATTGCTTTTTATATTGGTCGGCGCAACATCGAAGGCCGAAGGGCCTGTTCTGTGCTGTAATGTTCTATGTTCTATGTTCTATGTCTTCTTATAATATATATAAATGACTTGGAAGAGGGAATAAGTGGAATGATCAGCAAGTTTGCAAACGATACAAAGATGGCTGGACTTGTGGATAGTGAGGAGCATTGTCAGGCGATGCAGCAAGACATAGATAGGCTGGTAACTTGGGCAGATAGATGGCAGATGGAATTCAATCCTGATAAATGCGAGGTGATGCATTTCGGGAGAAAGAATGTAGAGGGGAGGTATGTGATAAAGGGTAGACCTATTCAGAGTATAGAAATGCAGAGGGACCTGGGGGTGCAGGTGAACAAATCTCTGAAGGTGGCAGAGCAGGTGGAGAACGTTGTGAAGAAAGCATATGGTATGCTAGCCTTTATAGGAAGGGGTATGGAGTACAAGAGCTGGCCTTTAATGGTGCAATTGTATAAAAAGTTGGTTAGACCTCATTTGGAATACAGTGTCCAGTTCTGGTCACGTTACTACTGGAAGGACGTGGAGACTCTGGAGAGAGTGCAGAGGAGGTTTACCAGGATGCTGCCTGGTATGGAAGGTCTGAGTTACGAGGAGAGGTTAGGCAAATTGGGGCTGTTTTCCTTAGAAAGACGTAGATCTCCTCTATATGATAAAGGTGTACAAGATTATGAGGGGTATAGATAGAGTAAACATGATTAAGCTTTTTCCTAGGATGGACTCGAATAGCACGAGGGGTCACGGGCTTAGGGTGAGGGGGTAAGGTATAATTTGGATGCTAGAGGGAGTTTTTTCACACAGAAGGTTTTGGGAGTATGGAATGCACTGCCAAGTAAAATGGTGGAGGCAGGCACTCTGTAGTTATTTAAGAAATACTTAGATGGGCACATGAACAGAATGGGATTGGAGGGGTTTAGAAAACTGATTTAAAATAGGGATCATGAGCCTTGGGAGTCCCTGGGAAGTGTGTAAATAGATGATGATATTGATGTACTTGTTTTTATCCTACAGTTGCTTTGGTCTGCCTTGTTGTCTAGGTACATCGTTAGTGTACGCTTGACCTGGACCATTTGATGGGCAACGTGACAGCTCGGTGACTATCACTGTGCTGTGCAGATACATGGATTTGGGCCTGAGTCTGTGGGAGTTTCAGATTTTCCCCGTGCTTGCGTGGGTTTTCTCCGGGTGCTCCGGTTTCCTCCTACATCCCAAAGATGTGCTCTTTTGCTAATTGGCAAAACAAATTCTCCCTAAATTGTCTCAAATTTGGTTTTTAATCCACAACTTTATAAACATAGAGAGGGATCATGGGTAGAGGTGGAAACATCGGGATGGTAGTGCGGGCTTGTTAGGCCGAATGGCCTCTTTCCTGTGCTGTTTTGTTCTTTGTTCTTTGTTCTTTGTCATTGATACAGAGAGCCATTCTTCCTACCTACGTTATTGGTACCGATGAGGACCACACAATCTCCTGTCCATACCTCTGACCATTGTGTTCCCTATCACTACTGCTCTCCTCCTCTTCCTTCCACCCTGTTACACTGCAGAACCAGACTCAGTATCAGAGTTCTGACTGTCGCAGCTGTCTCAGGTAAAGCATCTCTTACAACCATATCCAATTCAGTATACCTGTTGTGGAGAGGAATGGCCACAAGGGAACCCTGCTCTGCATGTCCTTTCACATTTCCATTTCCTCTCCTCATAACAACCCAATTTCATAGTTCATACAATGTAGAGGTTTGATGATAACTTGTAGTGAGGACAGAGCATTACTCCTTAAAGATCTACTGTGAATGTCTGACTCCTGCCTGGTTAAGACAGCTCATGAGTTCTCCTTGACCATAGTAATTTCTGCTGACGCAATCACCTCTTTAGTTAGGATGCGGATCTGTTTCGCAGATGCCAGAAGAACGGCTCTCATAAGGATATAGCTGCAGGTTAACTTATGATGAGATCAGAAGAGCTTCTTATGTACTCGTTGTTACATCACTTTACTTTGTCAGTTTGAGAGAATGCCATCCAATCAGCTAAAAACTTCACAGACAGGAGATGGAAATGGTGCCACTGGTGAGCATCCAGCCTTTATGTGACAGATGGCAGGGCATGGAACAATCAAATTAGAGCAAGGAGGCACAGTGAGGGCAATATGTGATTTTTAATACATAGCACAGGTGTTCACACATTGAGCTAAGTGTTCATATGTAAATATGCCTAACTGCACCCAGACTTACACTATGATAGTCGATTTTCTTCACCTTCTTAATTGTACTGCTAAATCTTGGTGTTTCCCCAGAGTTCATAGCAAAGGTGGAGATGGCCTTCTGTCTGCCATGTCCTCTTGCATCAAATTAATTTGGCATGTGTCCTTAGGAAGGCCAATAAGGACATGATCTGCCACGGGCAGCAGAAGTGTGTTGGTGCCATTCTCTTGGGCCTGGAAAGTGGAGCTATGTTAATCACAGGAAGAAGGGAGTCATAATAGAGTGGACACCCCCAGGGTCTCCTGGGTGGAAGGCCCCAGGTTACACAACAACTGATTCTCCTCCCTTTGGTTGTTTGA
Organism: Sphyrna mokarran; assembly: GCA_024679065.1. Taxonomy (NCBI): domain Eukaryota; kingdom Metazoa; phylum Chordata; class Chondrichthyes; order Carcharhiniformes; family Carcharhinidae; genus Sphyrna; species Sphyrna mokarran. The sequence continues at coordinate 6,205,506 of JAGIQG010000005.1, forward strand.
TGACCCCAGGGTTCTTCCACAGGATGCAGGGAAAGCTGGAGTAAGATCCACAAGCCTTCATTGACACTCGTGGATACCCACAAGTGCTTGTGCCATTCAGTTGTTGTCCTGGACCATGGAATTCATGTCCTGTGTCATGGCATTTATGGTCTGAACCATGAAGTGGGTATCTTCTGCAAGTAATGAATATCCCGCATCAAGGTCCTCACTGCTGATGCCACCCTTGCATTGTTGGTTTGGTCGCTTTGAGTGCCAACACCATCTTGGACAGAAGGCGATGGGATTCCATGCAATCTGAAGAATGTAGCTGACATTCCTTCTTGATGTTTGTTATTCCGCCTTTGTTGCTTCAGCAGCTGAGGGATGACCAAGCAAAAGGGCACATCATCTGATTGGAGTTCAGCAGTTTCCTAGCCTCTAGCAGTCCTCCTAGTGCCTGGGACATCTGTGCCTCTGCCTGCTGTGGATCATCAGGAATGAAGTACTTACCAGTGAATAACCCAGAAGCCTGTTAATTATTCTCTGTGTTAATGAAGGTTGCGAGTGACAGCTATGATGCCTCTTTGATTGGAACATCTGAAAACCTCTTCTCAGAACTCTTCAATATCTTACTGGAAGATGGGTTCTACTGATTTGCCAGCATTGAAAGGAAGTTCATATTAGTGCATGGCATGGGTATAACAATATAAAAGGACAACTCATGTGAGGCTCACAGGATAGATTAATTTGTTGTGGGGTCTTTATATTTTCATCTTTCACCCAACTCGCCATTAACTCAATAGTGGTCTTGTTCTTCCCTAGCAAGCTCTGAAGCTCAATTCAAATGGAATTAATATTTTCAATGCAGGCATTACTCCACATGCCTGTACTCTTTTCCTTCTGATGTGAGTCAACTTTCCTGCAATGAGATAGCTGGGAAAAGTGTAAACAGGATGTGTGCAGGATCATGTAAAAGGGTCCAGCAGGTGTGTTGATCGCTGGGAACTGGGATGTGATGAAGAGAGAAGCTGCAGTAGAAATGAGGAAATGAGTGCTTGGGTCCCATTAGATAGCAGTGAGTAAGCTGTTAGTAGATGTATGAAAGATATGAGAGTGAGTAAGTGTTGAGAAATGAAAGGAGCAGTTGAACGGAAGAGGTCATTCATCTTTTTCCTGCACTCAATGCACATGTGCATCTCCATCTCCATTGCAGCCTCTCTCCTCATCACACCCCAAGTCGCACCAACTAAATACACCTGTTAGATTCCTTTACTATCTGTCCTTCTCTGCAGGACACAAGTGCTGACCAGCACTGGCACCAACTTGCAAAGTTTGTAACCTTACTGAATGGTGTCCGGCCTGTTTAAGGATACATTCATCATGTCTCTCTTAACCCCTATCCAGGAAACTGGTCAGATTTCCAACCGAAACTTTGGCACCAGCTCCCTAGTTGCCATGTTCTTGGTTAAATGAACAAATTCAGGGGAGGCGAATGTGATGCTTCCAATTGAAATGTTCAGCTGATCTTCAAATAGATGAATTAGAATCATCTTGCCATTGAGCAGTTTTGGCATGAATCTCGTAGAGATTTAACAAAAACTGTGGCACAAAATCCCACTGATTTTCTCACCCAAAATGACACAGCCAAAATAATGATGTGATAGAACATAGAACATAGAACATAGAACAATACAGCACAGAACAGGCCCTTCGGCCTTCGATGTTGTGCCGACCAAAATAAAAAAGCAATGCCCCTCCTAACTAAATCATTCCCTTCTCTTCCATATACTTATCAACTAACCTCTTAAACGCCACCAAACTTGGCGCATCTACAACAGCTGCAGGCAGGGCATTCCACTCCCTAATCACTCTTTGAGTAAGAACCTACCTCTGATATCCGTCCTATAACTCATACCCCTTAATTTAAAGCTGTGTCCCCTCGTGCTAGCTTTCTCCATACTAGGAAAAAGGCTATCACTGTCCACCCTATCTAAACCTCTAATCATCTTATATGCTTCAAATAAGATCCCCTCTTAGCCGCCTCCTTTCTAACGAAAACAACCTCAAATCCTTCAACCTCTCTTCATAGGACCTGCCCTCCATACCAGGCAACATCCTGGTAAACCTCCTCTGTACCCCTCCAATGCCTCCACATCTTTCTTATAATGTGGGGACCAGAACTGCACACAATACTCCAAGTGCGGCCGCACTAGAGTTTTGTACAGTTGCAACATGACGTTGCGGCTCCGAAATTCAATCCCCTACCAATAAAAGCTAAGACTCCATATGCCTTCTTAACAACTTTATCCACTTGACTGCCTACTTTCAGGGATCTATTGACACATACACCAAGATCCTTCTGTTCCTCAACACTATTAAGAGCCCTACCATTAGCCCTATACTCTACACATGTATTGTTCCTGCCAAAGTGCATTACCTCACACTTTTCCACATTAAACTCCATTTGCCACCTCTCGGCCCAGCTCTGCAACTTGTCCAAGTCACTCTGTAAACTAAAACACCCCTCTTCACTATCGACCACACCACCAACTTTAGTATCATCTGCAAATTTACTGATCCATCCCTCAATACCCTCATCCAGATCATTTATAAAAATTACAAACAGCAGGGGACCCAAAACAGACCCCTGAGGCACACCACTCGTCACCGAACTCCACGATGAATATCTCCCATCAACCACCACCCTCTGTCTTCTATCTGCCAGCCAAGATGTGATTTGATTTCTTATTGTCCCAAGAATCGTGATATGTGCGTGCTAAACAGACAACATTTTCTCCGGGTACTCCGGTTTCCTTCCACAGTCCAAAGATAGAACATAGAACATAGAACAATACAGCACAGAACAGGCCCTTCGACCTTCGATGTTGTGCCGACCATGACCACGATGTGTGGGTTAGGTTGATTGGCCATGCTAAGAAATTGTTCCTTAGTGTGCAGGGATGCATAGGTTTGAGGCGTTAGTGGGTAAAATATGGAGGTAGGGCCTGGGTGAGATTGTGTTCGGTGCAGACTCAATGGACCAAAGGCCTCTTTCTGCACTGTAGGGTTCTATGAACTCTATGCATTCTATATCATTCATAGAGTACAAAGAAGAGAAGGAAAGCAGAGAATGCAGAATGTAGTGTTACAGTCATAGCGAGGGTACAGAGAAAGATCAGCATAATATATGATAAGTCCATTCAAGAGTCTGATGACAGCAGGGACCTCAGATTTTTGTACAAAAGCAAATTACTGTGGATATTGGAATCCATACTTTTGTATCAGACTTTTGTATCTTTTCTATTATTATTACTAAAGAGGTAGTGCTTGGTTGGCTAATGGGACTAAAGGTAGACAAGTCCCTGGGTCTGGATGGAATGCCTTCCAGGGTACTAAAAGAAATGGCTGAAATAAAAGCAGATACGTTAATTGTAATTTATCAACATTCGCTGGGCTCTGGGGAGGTGCCAGCTGATTGGAAAACAGCTAAAGTAACGCCACTGTTTAAAAAGGGAGGTAGACAAAATGGGGGTAACTACAGGCCGATTAGCTTAAAATCCATAGTTGAGAAAACGCTGGAATCTATCATTAAGGAAGAAATAGCAGAACACTTGGAAAAGAATGGTTCAGTCAAGCATTCACAGCATGGATTACATGAAGGGAAAGTCATATTAGACAAATTTACTCGATTTTTATGAAGATGTAATGAGTGTGGTTGGCAGAAGGGAACTGGTGAATGTGGTGTTTTTAGATTTCCAGAAGGCATTCGATAAGGTGCCTCACAAAAGGTTGCTGCAGAAGGTTAGGGTACACAGAATTGGGGGTGAAGTGTTAGTGTGGATTAGGGATTGGCTATCTAACAAGAAACAGATTGTTGGGATAAATGGGTGCTTTTCGATTGGTATTTGGTGACTAGTGGCATGCTGCAGGGATTGGTTCTGGGGTCTGAACTGTTTACCATATACATAGACAATCTAGAGGAAAGGAAAAAGTTTGCAGATGACACAAAGATGAGTGGGAAAGTAAATTGCATGGAGGACATGGAAAGTCTGCAGAGAGATTTGCATAGGCTGAGTGAGTGGGCGAGGATCCGGCAGATGGAGTATAATGTAGCCAAGTGTGAGGTTATCCACTTTGGGAGGAATAATAGTAAAATGGACTATGATTTCAATGGTGAAAAATTACAACATGCTGTTGTGTAGATGGACTTTGCAAAAACCCAGTCTGCAGGTGCAGCAGGTGATCAAGAAGGCAAATGGAATGTTGGCCTTTATCACGAAGGGGATGGAATATAAAAGCAGGGAACTCTTGTTGCAATTTTACAAGGTATTGGTGAGGGCGCATCCGGAGTACTGTGTGCAATTTTGGTCTCCTTATTTGCGAAAGCACATATTGGCTTTGGAGGGAGTGCAGAGAAGTTTCACCAGGTTGATTCTGGAGATGAGGGGGTTAGCATATGAGGAGAGATTGAGTAGATTAGGCCTGTACTCATTGGAGTTTAGAAGGCTGAGGGGAGATCTTATTGAGACATATGAGATAATGAAGGGGCTAGATAGGTTAGAAGCAGAGAGATTATTTCCACTTAGAAAGGAAACAAGAACTAGAGAGCACAGCCTCAAAATAAGCGGGAGTCAATGTAGAACAGGGTTGAGGAGGGACTTCTTCTCCCAGAGGACAGTGAATTTTTGGAATTCTCTGCCCATTGAAGCAGTGGAGCCTACCTCATTAAATGTGTTTAATTCACAGGTAAATAGATTTTTGACCAATAAGGGAGTTATGGAGAGCAAGCCTACTCCAGATCCTATTTCTTATGTTTTTATGTTCCCGATGGAAGAAGTTGGAAGAGAGAATGTCCCAGATGCATGGGATTCTTGATTATGCTGGCTGCTTTTCCAAGACTGTGGGAAGTGTACAAAATGTCAATGGATGAGAAGCTGGTTTATCTGGAAAATTCTCACAGTTGGCATTTCTGACTAAGTAACATTGGTGGCACAGGCGCACCTCTGTGGTGGTCTAGGTTCTATATTTTGCATGTACTGTTTCTGTACTTATTTGTATCCATTCATAGAGGTCTTTTAAGAGACTTCTGGATGAGTACATGGGATTTAATGGAATTGAGGATTATAAATAGGCCTGGCAGGTAGGGATATGATCGGCGCAAATTGTAGGCCAAAAGGCCTGTTTGTGCTATAGTGTTCTTTGTTCAAGATCAGTTGTTGCAAATTATTTTCTTCTTTTGATGTTGGTCTGAAAACATGATCTTGATGAATAACACAAAAATAGTAAAATTCACACCATTGATGCCCCATCTTCAAAACATTAATGGTGACATCAAAGGCTATCATGCTCGTTATGACTTGACTTTATTCCCAGTTTTTTTAAAGTCCACTCAAAGGGACAATAATGTAATACTTTAAGTTCCAGTATCCATAGTATTTTGCTCTTACTATAACTTTTAATTCTATGCCTTATTTGTTAAAAATATTTTTTATCTTTCTAGTATCATAGTTATTAAATAATTCAAATTCCAGGTTACTATGACAAAAGGAGTTCCAAATTTGATAAATACAATTCAAATGATCCACAATGTGTCTCAATACTACAACACCTCACAACAGATGACCTCTCTCTTTATTAAGGTTGGTATTTTAATTTGATTATAAGTTCATTCTGAGAATCAATCTGCATATAGGTAATATTATATGTTATCAACTTTAGATCACAAATCAAATGGTTACAGCCTGCAAAGAATATATCACTGAAGATGGTACTGCTCGTGTGTGGGACCAAAATTCCGAAATTGTTATTAACAAAATGGAGGTAAAACTTTCCACGTTACATAGTTTTATCTAGTATTTAACACTGAAACAGAACATTCATTCAACTGGGGTTCATAGTATGCACATTGTCTATCCCATTCTTCCTTATCTAATCTCATTTTCTTTCCTTAAAGTTTATTTATTAGTCACAAGTAGTCTTACCTTAACACTGCGATGAAGTTACTGAAAATCCCTTAGTCACCACACACCGGGCCCTGTTTAAATACAATGAGGGAGAATTTAGCATGGTCAATTCACCCCATACCATGTGGCTTCCATACCACCAACTTAGCTGAATACAAGACCTGAGGAACTTGCTGCGCTACACTGTTCTTGCCCAAACTGAGTCCTTGCTGCAACTGAACAAGGCCCTGCTGAGGCTGCAACTGGAGTACTGTGTGCAGTTTTGAGCCCTGTATTTGCGAAAGGATATATTGGCCTTGGAGGAAGTGCAGAGAAGGTTCACCAGGCTGATACTGAATTTGAAAGGGTTAGCTTATGAAGAGAGATTGAATAGACTGGATCTGTACTTGTTAGAGTTCAGAAGGCTGACGGGGATCTTATAGAGATTTACAAGATAATGAAGATGGTAGTAGAGGAGGATAGATTCTTCCCGCTTAGAAAGAATAGCAGAACTAGAGGGCACAGTCTCAAAATAAGGGTGGGGGGGCAGTTTAGAACAGAGTCAAGGAGGAACTTCTTCACTCAAAAGGTGGTGAATCTCTGGAATTCTCTGCCCATTGAAGGGGTGGAGGCTACCTCGTTGAATATTTTTAAATCACTTTAAATAGATTTCTGATAGACAAGGGAATTAAGGGTTATAGGGAGAAAGCAGGAAAGTGGAACTGATTCACTTCAGATCAGCCACTATTGAATGGCGGGGCAGGCTCGAGGGGCTAGATGGCCTACGCCTGCTCCTATTTCTTATGTTCTTATAGGAGGTCAGGTGTGAAAGGAATGATTTCAATTCCAGCAGGATCAGAGTGGCAGTCAGATTTTGGTTGCCACTCTATGGAAATTTTGGTCAAGAGAAAAGCAAGACATTGGATAAAGACCTAATGGTGGTGTAGTATAAAAGTGTCTGGAAAATAAAGGGTTAATATAAGACTGAGTACATGAACAGTGATGTAAGAGATCTGTACCCAGTCTTGTGTTGGATTTAGCCATGCATACCAACAAAAATAGAAACAACTGTTAGCTTGTACTCTTTACTGTGTATTTGTCATTAGTTCTCAGAGAAAACAAAGATTCATGAATACAGCAATTGTTTCAGACCTAGAACTGTATGCAAAACCCTACAACATTCATGACTGACATCCATGGATGCCATCAGATCTCAAAGAACATAAGAACATAAGAAATAGGAGCAGGAGTAGGCCATCCAGCCCCTCGAGCCTGCCCGGCATTCAATAAGATCATGGCTGATCTGTAGTGGTTCAGTACCACTTTCCCGCTTTCTCTCCATAACCCTTAATTCCCTTGTCAATCAAAAATCTATCCACTCTTGACTTGAACATATTCAGCGAGGAAGCTTCCACCAGTTCATCAGGCAGAGAATTCCAAAGATTCACCACCCTTTGCGTGAAGAAATTCCTCCACAACTCTGATCTGAACCGCTCCCCCCATAATCTTGAGGCTGTACCCTCTAGTCCTGCTATCTTTGCTAAAGTGTCTCTGCCTCTACACTATCCATCCCCTTCATTATCTTATATGTGTCTATAAGATCTCCTCTCAGCCTTCTGAACTCCAAAGAGTATAAACCTACTGTATTCAGTCTCTCCTCATAATCCTACACCCTCATCTCTGGTATCAGCCTAGTGAACTTCTCTGCACCCCCTCTAAGGCCAATATATCCTTCCTCGAATGCGGCGACCAAAACTGCACACAGTACTCCAGCTGCAGCCTCACCAGTACCCGATACAGCTGCAAAAGTACCTCCCTACTTTTATATTCTATCCCCGTAGCTATAAAGGCCAACATTGCATTCAGTTTCTGAATCACCTGCTGCACCTGCAGACTGTGTTTTTGCAATTTGTGCACAAGGACCCCCAGGTCCCTCTGCACCATCGCATGCTGCAGCTTTTCACCATTTAAATAGTAATCCTTCCTATCATTATTCCTACCAAAGTGGATAATCTCACACTTGGTAACATTATACTCCATCTGCCAGGTCCTCACCCACTTACTCAATCTATCCAGATCCCTCTGCAGGCTTTCCATACCCTCCACGCAATTTGCTTTTCCACTCATTTTGCTGTTCAGAACAATTTGTGCTCGTACCTTCTGTTTTGTCCTTCTAGATGGTAGTGGTCGTTGGTTTGGAAGGTGCTGTCTGAGGAATTCATGCAGCTCATTTGTCGATGGTACACTGTTCATCAGTGGTAAAGAGATTGGATGTTTATGGAAGAGCATTGTGGGGAATTTTTAAAAGGTGGCCAATTTATGTCTAAAAACTTAAATTCTATTCAAAAACTTGCAAAAGGCAAAATCACTAAACAGCTCCCAGTGTTGAAGTATTCTTTATGCCCTTCAGTCCACCATGACGAGGTGGTGTTACAGCAAACACATTCTGCTGGCATTTCATTCTGTTGAAGGGTGAGTAGATCAAGTGGCATTCTGGTACTTTGAAGGACGATGTTGGAAAAAGAACAGCCAAAATTGCGACCTTGTGAAGAATGGATTGCAGTGTCTCAACTGCATTACTTCAGTCTGAACAGTCCATTTAGGAGGAGGTAGGACTTGCTAAGGAGCCTGCCGAAAATGTCACAGGTGGCGCGCACCGAGGGGGCTCGACAGCTGCTGGTGATAGCAGGAAGAGAATTTGGATCTTCATATGTTTAGTAGGACAACTTCCTGCCAGCAGAAAAACAATTTCCAGTTCATCCCTGTTGATGTAGAAAGGGATTATGCTCCACAACATTTCCTGAAGTCAATGACTATCATTTTGTTGATGTTGAAGAGAGATTATTGTCATTGCATCAGTTTAACAGATTCTCTATCTCTTCATTGTTTGAGAGCCAAAACATTACGATGATGTCATCAGCAAACTTGAAAATCGAGCTGGAGAGAAATTTGGCCACATAATTGTATGTATGGAAAGAGCATAATATGGAGTTTAAGACACAGCTTTGTGAGGTTGCGGCGTTAAGGATGATCATGGAAGAGGTGTTGTTGCCTATCTTTATTGATTGCGGTCAGTGGGTTGGAATGTTTAGGATCCAGTCACAGAGGGAGGAGCTGAAACCCAAGCTATGGAGTTTGAAGATGGGTTTTGTATGAATAATGGTATTGAAGGCTGAGCTGTAGTCAATAAATAGGAGTCAGACATAGATGTCTTTGTTATATAGGTCTTCCAGTGTTAAGGGCAGGGCCAAGGAAATGGCATTTGCTGTTGGTTTGTAGCACTATACACTGCCAGCACGGTTTCAGATTCTGAAATGGAAGCTGCAGCAAGTATCTGAATCTCTGTCCTTGATAAGCTGCATGTTTGTTTGATTGGCGCATGCATGGACCTGTGCCTAGGTTAAAGAAGAAGCTGCACATGCACAAAGTAATGACAAAGAGAAATGGCACAACTAGAGAAATGATGTAGAGATGCTGCATTGGACTGGGGTAAACACAGGAAGAAGTTTGACTTCTTTTCATCAAATAAATTCAATAGGTTTCATCAAATAAATCAGTTGGACTTAAACCTGGTGTTGTCAAACTTCTTACAGATAGAGAAAATCAGGGAAATACCTTATTTTCACTTTAGAATAGTGTATTTGTAAATTTCAGTGTAGCTTATTTCTTTCTGAGTTAGTTTCAATAAAGGTATTTCAGTGGAGGTGATAAAATGGGAAATAGGTGTGAAGAAGCTCAACGGATTGGAGTGCATGTGTCTGGTAGATCTGCATGGTGGAGGTGACGATCTGTGAAGACGTTAAAAATCCAAGAACTGTCTTATACAGTCATCAATAGAACATAGAATGTTACAGTATAATACAGGCCCTTTGGCCCTCGATGTTGCGCCGACCAGTGAAACCAATCTAATGACCCTCTGACCTAAACTATTCCAATATGATCCATACGTCTCTCCAATGACCATTTGAATGCCTTTAAAATTGGCGAGCCCACTACTGCTGCAGGCAAGGCATTCCATGCCCTTACTACCCTCTGAGTAAAGAACCTACCTCTGACAACTGTCCTATATTTATCACTCCTCAATTTAAAGCTATGTCCCCTCATGTTAGCCATCACTATCCGAGGAGAAAGGCTCTCACTGTCCACCCTATCTAATCCTCTAATCATCTTGTATGCCTCAATTAAGTCACCTGCTAACCTTCTTTTCTCTAACGAAAACAATCTCAAGTCCCTCAGCCTTTCCTCATAAGACCTTAATGTACAAAAATATTTTTCTAGTTCATTATCATTCATTGCAGAATGACTGATTTCATTTTAGTTTTCCTGAATCCCCACTGTTGTATTGGTGCACCTGGTAAACTTAGCTTTCTGCGGCAAATTATCTACAATGTGGTCTGTCGTAGCTCACTCCACAAAAGTCACAGGTGCCCGGTGCAAAAAGCAATTGCTAGAGTGTTCAGGCAACAATTGTTCATGTCCCCAACAGTAATGGATCCAGGAAATCTGGGAGACCAGAACTGATTTGTGCCATGACTAAGTTTTGAGGAACTTTGTAATGATGGATGTCAGAGCCACCAGACCATAGCCATTAAAGCACGCTGCTTGGCCTTTTTTTTGATACAAGGCAATGGTCGTCTTCTTGAAGCAAGTAGGGACATGAGATTGGTGTAAGGAGAGTTTAAAGATGTCTGTGAATATTGTTGTCTGTGACTACCTGTGCTAGCAAGGTACTTGTAGGATCTGAGTGCTTGTCCGGATACCTCATCTGGGACAGCCGGCTTCTGTGAGTGTAATTTTGAGAAGGACTTATCTGACATCTGCAATGATGACCTCAAATACCAGTTTGGCCAAGGCTTCAGGAGTGGAAGGTATGCACTCGCTGATCTCTTGCTCAAAATAAGCATATAATGTGTTGAGCCCATCGGGGAGGGGTGCAGTGGTGCTGACATTTGTGTGGTTAAAAAATTTAAGTAACTCCTCGCCAATCTTTTTAGTTCTAATATTGCATAATGGAATAGCTTCTGGAAACGTTGTAGACACATCCATTATAGTCAATAGATATTGATTCTTACTTTTTGTTTGGCTTTTGTAAAAGATTTCTCAGATACTAGAATGGATGTTAAGGATGATGGTTTTATTACCGTTTGAGGTTTCCCCATAACTTGACATGTGTGACATGGAAATATAGAAACAGGAATAGGCCATTCGGATCTTCGAACGTGCTCCACCGTTCTTTTTGATTGTGGCTGATCATCAAATCAATGAAATAAATGACAAAATTGAACCACATTTTATTGTCATCCAGGCCATTTAATCCATAGCATTGGAGAGAGATAGGATCAGACAAGTTAGAAAAGTGTTTAATTGGAATAAGAGGAATGATGAGGCTATCAGGCAGGAAATTGGAGGCTTAAATTGGGAAGAGGTTTTCTCAGGGAAATTTATGAAAGAAATGTGGCTAATTTTCCTGGAATATTTGTCTCGGGTTCTGCAATGTTCCAACGAGACAGGAAAGTTATGGTAGGTTACAGGAACCGTGGTGTACAAAGGCTGTATTAATCTAGTCAAGAAGAAGCGAAAAGCTTCCAAAAGATTCAGAGAGCTAAATAATATTAGAAATCTAGAAGAGTATACAGCTAATAGGAAGGCAGAAAATTAGGAGAGGCAGAATGGGTCATGAGACAGCCTTTGTAGGCAGGATTAAGGAAAATCCCAATGTATTCTACAGATCTGTGAAGAACAAGAGGATAAGACGTGAAAGAATAGAATCTGTCAAGTGTGATGGTGGGAAAGTTTTAATGGAACTGAAAGAAATAGCAGAGGTACTTAATGAATACTTTACTTCAGTGTTCACTATGGAAAAGAATCTTGGTAGTTGTAGTACAGACTTGCAGTGGACTAAAAAGCTTGAGCATGTAGATATTACGAAAGAGGATCTGTTGGAGCTGTTGAAAAGCATCAAGTCAGATAAGTCACCAGGACTGGACAGGATGTACCCCAGGATACTGCGGGAGGCGAGGGAGGAGATTGCTGAGCCACTGGCAATGATCTTTGCATCATCAGTGGAGACTGGAGGATTAGAGGATTGCGGATGTTGTTTCTTTATTCAAGAAAGGGAGTAGAGATAGCCCTGGAAGTTACAGATCAGTGTGTCTAAGCTCAGTGGTTGGTAAGTTGATGGAGAAGATCCTGAGAGGCAGGATTTATGAACATTTGGAGAGGTATAAGAATAAGTCAGCATGGCTTTCTCAAAGACAGATCATGCCTTATGAGCCTGATTGAATATTTGAAGATGTGACTAAACACATTGATGAAGGAAGAGCAGTAGATATAGTATATATAGATTTCAGCAAGGCATTTCATAAGGTGCCCCATGCAAGGTTTATTGAGAAAGTGAGAGGGCATGGGATCCAAAGGGACATTGCTTTGTGGATCCAGAACTGACTTGCCCATTGAAGGCAAAGAATGATGATAGTTGGTTCATATTTTGCATGGAGGTTGGCCATCAATGGTGTGCCCCAGGATCTGTTCTGGAATCCTTATTCTTTGCAATTTTTATAAATGATCTGGAGGAGAAAGTACAGGGATGGGTTGGTAAGTTTGCTGATGACGCAAAGGTTGGAGATTTGTGGATAGTGTGGAGGGATGTCAGAAGTTGTAGCGAGACATTGATAGGATGCAAGACTGCATGGAGAAGTGGCAGATGGAGTTCACCCAGATAAGTATGAAGTGATTCATTTTGGTAGGTCAAATAGGATGGTAGAATATAATATTAATGGTAGGACTCTTGGCAGTGTGGAAGGTCAAAAGGATCTTGGGGTCTAAATTCAGGACACTCAAAGTAGCTGTGCAGGTTGAAGCTGTGGTTAATAAGGCGTGTGGTGTACTGGCCTTCATCAATCGAGGAATTGAGTTTAGGAGTTAAGCGATAATGTTGCAGCTATGTAGGACCCTGGTCAGACCTCAGTTGGAGTATTGTGCTCAGTTCTGGTCGCCTCATTACAGGGAAGATGTGGAAGCCATAGAAAGGGTGGAGAGGAGATTTACAAGGATGTTGCCTGGATTGGGGAGCATGCCTTATGAGGATAGGTTGAGGGATCTTGGCCTTTTCTCCTTGGAGAGACAAAGGATGAGGAGTGACCTGATAGAGGTGTATAAGACATTGTGAAGTATTGATCGAGTGGATAGTCAGAGGCTTTTTCCCAGGGCTGAAATGGTTGCCACAAGAGGACACAAGTTTAACATGCAGGGGAGTAGGTAAAGAGCAGATGTTAGTGATAAGTTTCTCACTCAGAAAGTGGTGGTTGTATGGAATGGGCTGCTGGCAACAATGATGGAGGCAGATTTGATAGCATCTTTTGAGGGACTTTTAGTTAAGTACATGGAACTTATTAAGACAGAGAGTTATAGGTAATCTCGAAGGTACAGACATGTTTGGCACGACTTTGTGGGCTGAAGGGCCTGTATTGTGCAGTAGTTATTTTTATATTTTTCTATATTTCAATGTTTCTATCATGTGGAAAAGTGTGAAGTTATGCACACTTGGCCGGAGTGATGGAGGCATAGCCTATTTTCCACATGAGGAAATGCTTCGGAAATCAGAAGCATAAAGGGTCTTGGGAGCCCTTATTCAGAATTTTCTTAAGGTTAATGTGCAGATTCAATCAGCAGTTAGGAAGGCAAATGCGATTTTAGCATTCATGTCAAGAGGGCTAGAATACAAATTAAGGATGTACTTCTGAGGCTGCATAAGCTCTTGTCAGACTCCATTTGGAGTATTGTGAGCAATTTTGGGCCCATATCTAAGGAAGGATGTGCTGGTTTTGCAAAGAGTCCAGAAGTGGTTCACAAGAATAATCCCTGGAATGAAGAGCTTGTCGTATGAAGAATGGTTGAGGACTCTGGAACTGTACTCGTTGGAGTTTGGAAAGATAAGGGTGGATCTTATTGAAACTTACAGATACTGCCAGGCCTGGATAGAATGAACATGGGCAGGTAAAATTAGAACCAGAGGGCACAATCTTAGGCTAAAGATTTTGAAACTGAGATGAGAAGAAAGCTCTTCAACCAGAGATTGATGAATCTGTGGAACTCTTTGCAGCTGAAGGTTGTGGGGTCAGGTCATTGAATATCTTTAAGACAGAGATAAAGAAGCTCTTGACTAGTAAGGGGATCAGGGGTTATGTGGAAAAGACCAGAGAATAGAATGAGAAAAGTATCAGCCACGATTGAATGGCAGAGCAGACTCGATGGGCTCAGTGGTCTAATTCTGCTCCTACGTCTTATGGTCTCATAGTGTAATGAAAGCAGACTTAAACAACCAGTCTGAATCTTCTTTGGATCCAATTATCCAGGTTACTCTTTGATTACAGAATAACCCACTATACAACTACACGAACAGCAGCGCTGGAGTTGCTCATAGGCAGATGACTCTGCACCAGGTTGAGCTTGATCTTTCCAAGCCTCGGATGGGTGATGGTGGAAGGGCATCAAGAAGCCCCATGCCAACAGTAGCCATAAAACACACTTACAGGCACTTAAAATCATGGGAATGGCCCCACGTGATGACAAGGTACTGTTGACTTGAGAACAGGATCTGTTTCATATAAAGTCCGTGAAATAAATGTCATCCTAAGGAAACACCTTTTAAGGTCTGGGAAGATGCAGTAGTACACTTATTTTTGGAGATACTGATTTGATTTACGTAAGAACATAAGAACTAGGAGCAGGAGTCAGCCATCTGCCCCCTTGAGCTTGCTCTGCCATTCAAGAAGATCACGGCTAATCTTTTCATAGACTCAGCTCCACTAACCGGCTTGCTTACCATAGCCCTTAATTCCTTTACTGTTCAAAAATTTATCTATCCTTGCCTTAAAAACATTCAATGAGGTAGCCTCAACTGCTTCACTGGACAGGGAATTCCACAGATTCACAATCTTTTGTGTGAAGAAGTTCCTCCTCAACTCAGTCCTAAATCTCATTCCCTTTATTTTGAGGCCATGTCCTCTTGTTCTAATTTCACCTACCAGTGATTCTATCTTACCTATTCCCTTCATAATCTTATATAACTCTATAAGATCTTCTCTCATTCTTCTGAATTCCAATGAGTATAGCCCCAGTTTACTCAGTTTTCTCTGAAGTTTTGATCATAGAATCATAGAATCCATAAAGTGCAGAAGAGGCCATTCACCCATTGTGTCTGCACCAACTCTTTGTCTGAGTATCTCACCCAGCCAATGTTTTGAGCTCTGACAAAGAGTTATCTGGACTTGAAGCACTGGCTTAATTCTCACCATATAGATGCTGTCAAACCTGCTGAGATTTTCCTGCATTTTCTGTTTCTGTTCAGATTCTAGCATCTGCAGTATTTAGCTTTAATGCTCTCCCCTACCTTATTCCCGTTAGCGCGAATGAGCGAAACGACCACTACGGACTCAGGGTCAAGTTCAACAACTGTACAAGCTTTATTTTCTTTTACGTCGATGGAGGTGCAGTCAGGACATATAAACCGAACTGTCCCGAAAGCACTCTAAAGACCGACTGCAATGGGCTACAGTTATACCTGAAGTTCGATGTATTGTACAATTCAAATGCTAATGTTTTATTTACAGTATTCGAGTTTGACGATCCTGTTATGATGTCTTAAGTATTGTAACGATGGGTTGAAGTGTGTGTTAATCGTTTCTGTCTGATGGGTTATTAAGGGTCTAAATCTCCAGGATTTGAACAATGGGTGTGTGACTATTCTCAGGAAGTTTGAGGGGCCAGGGATGCTTCCTTAGTTATGCTAATCTTTAGGTGTCTCTATAGAGGGATGCTTGATTAGATCAGAAGTGCTGATTTGGTGGGATGGGGATGTGCTTTTTAATTTAGTTCCTGTAGGTGCCATCCTGTCCGGTTCCCTTCGTGTACTAGCCCTCATTTGCATTCTAAAAACATGTCTTTGCCTGCTAGTCTGTGTCTGTTCCTTTGTGACCTTTAGTGGGGAGACTCTGAGTGCAATTTTAGCCTGCTTCCATATTGTGTGCCCAATTTCATAAAATTTGTTGTCCGATAACATTCCCGTAACCCCACACACAGTTTACCATGGCTAATCTAACCAATCTACACGTCATGAGGCGTATGATAGGACAAAGCAGCTGGGAATGGAGACAGCGTTGGAGGAATATAGAGAGAGTAGGAGGGAGCTCAAACGGGGAGTTAGAAGGTCAAAAAGGGGGCATGAAATGATTTTGGCGGATAGGATTAAGGAAAACCCAAAGGCTTTTTACTCCTATGTTAGGAATAAAAGGGTGGTTAGAGGAAAAATCAGACCTCTTAGGGGCAGAGGAGGGGAACTGTGCTTAGAGCCCGAGGGAATGGCGGAGATCCTGAATGAATGTTTTGCGTCGGTATTCACGAAGGAGAGGGGCTTGTTGACAGCTCCTATCTCTGAGGGAGCTGTGGACCAGTTGAGGGAAATATCCATATTGAGGGAGGAAGTGTTAGAGCTTCTAGGTAGCATTAAAACTGATAAATCTCCGAGGCCTGGTGGCATTCATCCCAGGCTGCTTAGGGAGGTGCGAGGTGAAATTGCTGGGCCTCTGACGTAAATCTTTGTCTCTTCTTTGGACACAGGTGAGGTCCCAGAGGACTGGAGAATAGCTAATGTTGTACCGTTGTTTAAAAGGGATAGTAGGGATAACCCTGGAAATTATAGGCTGGTGAGTTTGACATCAGTGGTAGGGAAGCTGTTGGAGGGGATTTTTAGGGATAGGATGTATAGGCACTTAGAGCGTTGCGATCTGATTAGGAATACGTAGCATGGATTTGTTAAGGGGAGGTTGTGCCTTACAAATCTGGTAGAATTTTTTGAGGAGGTGATGAAAACGGTGGACAAAGGGCGAGCCGTTGATGTTGTCTATGTGGATTTTAGTAAGGCGTTTGACAAAGTCCCTCATGGGAGGTTAGTTGAGAAGATCAAGGCTAATGGGATACAAGGACAGGTAGCTAGATGGATAAGTAACTGGCTTGGTAATAGGAGACAGAAAGTAATAGTGGAAGGGTGTTTTTCTAGCTGTAGGTCGGTCACTAGTGGTGTGCCGCAGGTACTGGGACCTCTTCTATTAGTAATATATATAAATGACTTGGAAAAGGGAGTAAGTGGAGTGATCAGAAAGTTTGCAGACGATACAAAGATGGCTGGACTTGCAGATAGTGAGGAGCATTGTCAGGTGATGCAGCAGGACATAGATAGGCTGGTAGCTTGGGCAGATAGATGGCAGATGGAATTCAATCCTGATAAATGTGAGGTGATGTATTTCGGGAGAAAGAATGTAGAGGGGAGGTATATGATAAAGGGTAGATCTATTAAGAGTATAGAAACGCAGAGGGACCTGGGGGTACAGGTGAACAAGTCTCTGAAGGTGGCAGAGCAAGTGGAGAAGGTTGTGAAGAAAGCATATAGCATGTTAGCCTTTATAGGAAGGGGTATAGAGTACAAGAGCTGGCCTTTAATGTTGCAGTTGTATAAAACATTGGTTAGGCCTCATTTGGAATACTGCGTCCGGTTCTGGTTGCCCTACTACTGGAAGGACGTGGAGAGTCTGGAGAGAGTGCAGAGGAGGTTTACCAGGATGCTGCCTGGTATGGAAGGTCTGAATTACGAGAAGAGGTTAGGCAAATTGGGACTGTTTTCCTTAGAAAGACGTAGACTTAGAGGAGATCTGATAGAGGTGTACAAGATTATGAAGGGTATAGATAGAGTAAACAGGGTTAAGCTTTTTCCTAGGATGGACTCAAATAGCACGAGGGGTCACGGGCTTAGGGTGAGGGGGGTAAGGTATAATTTGGATGCTAGAGGGAGTTTTTTCACACAGAGGGTGGTGGGGGTATGGAATGCGCTGCCAAGTAAAGTGGTGGAGGCAGGTACTCTGGAGTTATTTAAGAAATACTTAGATGGGCACATGAACAGAATGGGAATGGAGGGGTATAGAAAACTGATTTAAAATAGGGATCATGAGCCTTGGGAGTCCCTGGGAAGTGTGTAAATAGATGATGATATTGATGTACTTGTTTTTATCCTACAGGTGCTTTGGTCCACCTTGTTGTCTAACAAGGGGCATACACGCGATGGGTCGTGAGAGGGCTGCTCTTGGATTTTTTTCAAGAGTATCCTAGTGCTTCACGTCGTTAGTGTACGCTTGACCTGGACCATTTGATGGACAACACGACAGCTCAGTGACTATCGCTGTGCTGTGCAGATACATGGATTTGGGCCTGTGTCTGTGGGAGTTTGCGCATTCTCCCCGTGCTTGCGTGGGTTTTCTCCGGGTGCTCCGGTTTCCTCCCACATCCCAAAGATGTGCTCTTAGGCTAATTGGCAAAACAAATTCTCCCTAAATTGTCTCAAATTTGGTTTTTAATCCACAGATCTATAAACATGGACAGGGATCACGGGTAGATGTGGCGGCGCGGGCTTGTTGGGCCGAAGGGCCTGTTTCCTGTGCTGTTTTGATCTTTGTTCTTTGTTCTTTGTCATAGCACACCTTAGGGTAGACAATGAGAAATTGTTCCCCTTGGATGCAGATCTATGTTCTGTACTACCAGACAACATAATTTAACCAAGAATAATGATTTTGTAGTGAACTGGTGAAACTGGAATTATTCTTCCTGGAGAAGAAAAGTTAAGATGAGATTTGAAATAATTATTTAAAAACATGTTGTTTGCTATTGTAAATTAGCAGAAACATTTACAAAGTTTATTTATTTATTAGAATGTAAGCAAGTAGGCTTACATTCAAACTGTAATGAAATTACTGTTTTCAGTGGCAGGAGCATAAATAAACAGAGAGAACAGATCCATGGTGATTGACTAAGATCTGGAGATGACCAAAAGAAACATAATTTTCTGAAATCCACTGCCTGACGGAATTATGGAAAGAGATTCTAAAATGACGTTCAAAAGAAAATTGAACGAATATCTTCAATGGAAAGAATTGCGGGGCTCTGGTTGAGGACAAAGATATTGAAGTGACTTGCAGACATCTGAAAGAGTTTGCACAATGGAGTCTTGTTGTATTATACAATGATAGAACAATGCATAATGATTTGATTATTGTCATGTGACTTTATTCTGTTGGCTTCCAGGAATGTAAAAAATTGCTTGTGGAATACCGCAAATACTTCCAAAACACAAAAAAATATACAACTGAAACAGCAAAAGATAATCCATTCGATGTGTCAGAAATGTACATATTTGGAAAATTTGAAGTCTTCTGCAAGAGACTGGCAAAGGTAAATAGAACTTAACACAAAATATTGTTCAATTATATTGTTAGAGCAGAAATTTGGGGTGGCACATTGGCACAGTGGTTAGCACTGCTGCCTCACAGTGTCAGGGAGCCAGGTTTGGGTCACTGTCTGTGTGGAATTTGTACATTATCCCCATGTCTGGGTGCATTCCTTCAGGTCCTCGCACAGTCCAAAGATGTGTGGGTTAGTTGGATTGGCCATGCTGAATTGCCCCTTAGTGTTAGGAGGAATAGCTAAGGTAAATGCATGAGATTATGGGCTGGGTCTGGATGGAATTGTGGTCGGTGCAGACTCAAATGGTCTAACAATCTCCTTCTGCACTGTCAGATTTTATAATTCTTAAAATCCCGCAATACCATGGAACCATAGAACCATAGAATATTACAGCACAGAAACAGGCCTTTTGGCCTTCCTTAGCTGTGCTGTCCTCACATCTGTTGTGGGGAAAGTTTTGGAAAGAATTATAAGGGATAGGATTTATAGTCATTTAGAAAGAAATCAATTGATTAGGTATAGTCAACACGGATTTGTGAAGGGAAGGTCATGCCTCACAAACCTTATTGAGATTTTTGAAAACGTGACCAAAGAGGTGGATAAGAGTAAGGCAGTTGATGTGGTGTATATGGATTTTAGCAAAACGTTTGATAAGGTTCCCCATGGAAGACAGAAAATGCAGATGCATGGGATTGAGGGAGATTTAGCAGTTTGGATTAGGAATTGGCAAGCTGATAGAAGACAGAGGGTGGTGATTGATGGGATATATTCAACCTGGAGTTTAGTTACTAGTGGTGTACCTCAGAGATCTGTTTAGGGGACACTCTTGTTTGTTATTTTTATAAATGACTTTGATGAGGGTGTAGAGGGATGGGTTAGTAAATTTGCTGACGATACCAAAATTGGAGGAGTTGTAGACATTGAGAATGGATGTTACAGTTTGCAGAGGGACATAGATAAGTTGCAGAGCTGGGCCGAGAAGTGGCAAATGGAGTTTAATGTGGAAAAGTGTGAAGTGATTCACTTTGGTAAGAGTAACGTATGTGCAGAATATAGGGCTAATGGTAGGACTCTTAGTAGTGGAGATAAGCAGAGAGATCTCAGTGTACAGCTGCATAGTTCTCTGAAAGTTAGTACTCAAGTTGATAAGGTTGTTAAGAAGGCGTATCGTGTGTTAGCATTTATTGGTAGAGGGATTGAATTTCGGAGCCGAGAAGTCATGTTGCAACTGTACAGAACTCTGGTGCGGCTGCACTTGGAGTATTGTGTACAGCTTTGGTCTCCACATTATAAGAAAGATGTGGAGGCATTGGAAAGAGTGCAGAGGAGATTTACCAGGATGTTGCCTGGTATGATGGGTATGTCTTATGAGGAAAGGCTGAGGGACTTGAGGTTACTTTCATTAGAGAGAAGAAGGCTAAGAGGTGACTTAATTGAAACATATGAGATGATCAGAGAGTTAGATAGGGTGGACAGTGACAGCCTTTTTCCTCGGATAGAGATGGATAACACGAGGGAACATCGCTTTAAAGTAAGGGGTGGTTGTTATAGGACGGATGTAAGAGGTGGGTTCTTTACTCAGAGGGTAGTAAGAGCGTAGAATGCCCTGCTTGCAGCAGTTGTGAACTCGTCAAGTTTAAAGGCGTTCAAGTGGTCAGTGGATAGGCATATGGATAGCATTGGAATAGTTTAGACAGTCATAAAATTGGTTCCATTGATCGGCGCAACATCGAGGGTTGAAAGGCCTGTAGTGTGCTGTAATGTTCTATGTGCCAAACCATTTTTCTGCCTAGTCCCACTGAACTGCACCTGGACCATATCCCTCCACACCCCTCTCATCCATGAACCTGTCCAAGTTTTCCTTAAAGGTGAAAAGTGAGCTTGCTTTCTCCACTTCATCTGACAGCTTATTCCACACTCCTATCACTCTCCATGTGAAGAAACACCACCCCCCACCCCATATTCCCTTTAAACTTTTCCCCCTTCATCCTTAGCTGATGTCCCCTTGTTTATTTTTTCACCCCTAGCCTCAGTGGACAAAGTTTAATTGCATTCACTCTATCCATACCCATCATAATTTTATACACCGCTATCCAATCTCCCCTCATTCTTCTATGCTCCAGGGAATAAAGTCCTAACCTATTCAACCTTTCTCTGTAACTCAGTTTCTCAACATCCTTGTAAACCTTCTCTGCACTCTTTCAACCCTCTTAATTTCTTTCCTGTAATTAGATAACTAAAACTGTACACAGTATTCTAAATTCGGCCTCACCAACGTCTTATACAACCTGACCATATCTTTTCACCTCTTATACTCAATACTTGGATTTATAAAGGCCAATGTTCCAAAAGCATTCTTTACAACCCTATCTACCTGCAACACCACTTTTAGGGAATTATGTATCTGTACTCCGAGATCCCTCTGTTCTATACTGTCACCAGTGTCCTACCATTTATCTTGTATGTTCTACCTTGGTTTGTCCTTCAAAGTGCAATACCTCACACTTGTTTGTATTGAACTCCATCTGCTACTTTTCAGACCATTTTTCTAGCTGATCCAAATCTCTTTGAAAACCTTCCACACTACACCTCCAATTTTTATATCATCAGCAAATTTGCTGATCCAATTTACCACGTTGTCATCCAGATCATTGATATAGATGACAAACAACAATGGACCCAGCACTAATCTCTGTGGCACATGACTAATCACAGGCCTTCACTCAGAGAGGCAATCTTGCACGACCGCTGTCTCGCTTCTTCCATTGAGCCAACGTCTAATCCAATTTACTATTTTCCATGTATACTTAATGACTGAATCTTCCTAACTAACCTCCCATGAAGAACGTTGTCAAAGGCCTTATTGAAGTCCATGTAGATAATATCCACTGCCTTCCCTTCATCTACTTTCTTGGTAACCTCCTCAAAAAACTCTAACAGATTGGTTAAACATGACCTACTACACACAAAGCCAATGCTGACTTTCCCTAATAAGTCTCTGTCTATCCAAATATTTGTAGACCCTATCTCTTAGTTCTCCTTCCAATAATTTACCTATTACTGACGTCAAACTTATCAGCGTATAATTTCACAGATTACTTTTCGAGCCTTTTTTAAACAATAGAACAACATGGGCTATCCTCCAATCATCTGGCACCTCACCCATGGATACCAACATTTTAAATATATCTGCCAGGGCCCCTGCAATTTCAACACTAGTCTTCTTCAAGGTCAAAGGGAATACCTTGTCTGGTCCTAGGGATTTATCTACTCTGATTTGCCTGAAGATAGCAAGCACCTCCTCCCTTTAAACTGTATAGGTCCCATGACCTCCCTAATTGTTTGCCTTATTTCCGTAGAGTCCATGCCAATTTCCTTAGTAAATACGGATACAAAAAACCCATTTAATATCTACCCCATTTCTTTTGGTTCCATTTACAGCCAACCATTCTAATCTTCAAGAGGATCAATTTTATCCCTTACTATCCTTTTGCTCTTAATATAGCTGTAGAAGCTCTTAGCATTATCTTTTACCATGACTGCCCAAGCAACCTCATGTCTTCTTTTAGCCCTCCTGATTTCTTTCTTAAGTAGTTTCTTGCATTTCTTATACTCCTCAAGCATCTTATTTGTTTACTTATGTTATTGCCAATACATGTCATACATCTCACTCTTCTTTATCAGAGTTCCAATATCCCTCGAGAACTAAGGTTTCTTATTGTTATTCATTTTGCCTTTAATCCTGACTTGAACATACAAACTCTGCAATCTCAAAATTTCTCCTTTGAAGGCCAGTCACACTTACAGTCACATCCTTGCCAGAGATAGAAAATAGAACACTACAACACAAACAGGCCCTTCGGCCCACAAGTTGTGCCGATCATATCCATACCTACCAGGCCTATCTATAACTCTCAATCCCATTGAATCCCATGTACTCATCCAGAAGTGTCTTAAAAGACCCCAGTGAGTTCACCTCTACCATCACCGACGGCAGCCGATTCCACTCACTCACCACCCTCAGAGTGAAAATCTTATTGCTGACGTCTCCTCTGTACCTGCTCCCCAGCACTTTAGTTTGGAGGGGCATTGCTTTTTATATTGGTCGGCGCAACATCGAAGGCCGAAGGGCCTGTTCTGTGCTGTAATGTTCTATGTTCAATGTTCATCCCATTGGACCTGCCAACATGGACTTCTAAACATTTATCCACTTTGAAGTCCATCTGCCACTTCTCCACCCAGTCTTGCATCCTATTTATGTCATGCTGCAACTTCTAACATCCCTCCAGACTATCCACAACACCACCGACCTAATGGTCATCGACAAACTTACCAACCCATCCATCCACTTCCTCATCCAGGTCAATTATGAAAATGACAAACAGCAAAGATCCTAGAACAGATCCCTGGAGCACTCCACTGGTGACTGAACTCCATGCAGAAAAAGACCCATCCACAAACACTCTCTGCCTTTTGCAGGCAAGCCAGTCCTGGATCCACAAGTCAACAGCCCCTTGGATCCCATAGCCTCTCACCTTCTCAAGAAGTCTTCCATGGGGGACCTTATCAAATGCCTTGCTGAAGTCCATGTAAACCACATCTACCGCTCATCCTTTGTCAATGTGTTCAGTCACATTTTCAAAGAATTCAACTTGGCTCGCAAGGCATGACTTACCTTTGACAAAGCTGTGTTGACTATTTCTGATCATACTGAACTTCTCTAAATGTTCATAAATCCTGTCCCTCAGTATCCTTTCCATCAACTTACCAACCACTGAGGTCAGACTCACCAGTCGGTAATTTCCCAGGCTATCCCTGTTCGTTTTCTTGAAAATAGGAACCACATCCACAAACCTCCAGTCCTCTGGAACCTCTCTCGTCTCCATCAACAACACAAAGATCATCGCCAGGGGCTCTGCAATCTGTTCCCTCACCTCCCACTGTAACCTGGGGTACATCCCATCCAATCCTGGCGGATTATCTATCTTGATAGAATTTCAAAGTTCCAAAACACTCTCTTTCTTAACTTCTACATACTCAATCTTTTCAGTCTGCCGCAAACTTGGAGTACAACCTCCCAGATCATTTTCACTGTGAATACTGACGCAAAGTACTCATTAAGCACCTCTGCCATTTCTTCCGGTTCCGCACAGACTTTTCCCCCTCATATTTTATAGGTCCAATCCCTTATTTCTCATCCTTTTACTCTTCACGTATTTGCAGAACACCTTGGGGTTCTCCTTAATCTTACCCACCGAGGCCTTCTCATGACCCCTTCTGGCTCTCCTAATTTCCTTTTTAAGCTCCTTCCTACAACCCGTATACTCTCTAGATCCTTAACATCTAGCTCTCTGAATCTTTTGTATGCCTTTCTTTTCCTCAGTAGGTTCATCACAACCTTTGTGCATCACGGTTTCTGCGACCTACCAAAACCTCCCTGTCTCATCAGAATGTTGTCGTGCAGAGCTCCAGACAAACATTCCTTGAAAATCTGCCACCTCCCTTCAATACTTTTCTCCAAGAACATCTCTTTCCAGTTTACTGGTCCAATTTTCTGCCTGATGTCTTCAGGCAGCGGTAAGGGAGTATTTCCCCTTACTCCAGTTAAACACCTCCCTAGCTTGCCTGATCCCATCTCTTTCCAATGTTATCGTGAAGGAGATAGAATTATGATTGCCATCCCCGAGATGGTCTTCCACCGAGAGATCCGACACCTGTCCAGATTCATTGGCCAGCACCAGGTCAAGTACAGCTTCTCCTCTCGTAGGCTTATCCACGTACTGTGCCAGAAAACCCTCCTGAACACACCTAACAAACTCCTCTACATCCAAACCCCTTATCCGAGGGATATTCCAGTCAATGTTTGGGAAATTAAAGTCTTCCATCATGACAACTTTGTTATTACTACATCTTTCTAGGATCTGTTTCCCTACCTGCACCTCAACTTCCCTGTCACTATTGGGCGGCCTATAGAAAACACGCAGCAAAGTTATCAACCCCTTGCTGTTCCTAACTTCCACCCACAGACACTCCAAAGACAGTGCCTCCACGACATCCACCTTCTCTGCAGCCATGACACTATCCCTGATCAACAGTGCCACTCCACCCTCTCTTTTGCCTCCCTCCCTGTCCTTCCTGAATCATCTGAATCCTGGCACCTGAGGTACCCAGTCCTGTCCCTGAGACACCCAAGTCTCTGTAATGGCCACCACATCACATTCCCAGCAGCAATCCACACTCTAAGCTCATCCACTTTGTTCACTACACTCCTGGCATTAAAATAGGTACACCTCAGATCCTCGGTCTGGCTGCTTCCCTTCTCCATCACCCATCGAACCTCCCTCTCAGACTGTCTACAGTCCTTCTCTAATTGGGAGCTAACCTCCTCACTCTCAGTCATCTTATCTCGATTCCCTCTCACTGTTCAGCCTGTTCGAATCCACGCTTTTTAGATCTTTTCTCATTTCTTCAAATTTGGTCTTTTTCCAGTTTAGAACCTCAACCCGATATCAGATCTATCTTCATCCATGATCACGTTGTAATTAATGGCGTTATGATCACTGGAACTAAAGTATTCCCCGACAGGCACCTGCATCACTTGTCTTAACTCATTTCCTAGTAGGAGATCTAATATTTCATCCTCGCTAGTTGGTACCTCTATATATTGACATGGAAAATTTTATAGAACATAGGACACAGAACACTACAGACAAACAGGCCCTTCGGCCCACAAGTTGCACCAATCATACCGACCAGGCCATAGATTATCTGTAACTCCCAATCCCATTAAATCCCATGTACTCATCCAGAAGTCTTTTAAAAGACCCTAGTGAGTTTGCCTCTACCACCACTGACAGCAGCTGATTCCACTCACTCACCACCCTCTGAGTGAAAAACTTATCCCTAACATCTCCTCTGTACTTGCTCCCCAGCACCTTAAACCTGTGTCCTCTCGTAGCGACCATTTCAGCCCTGGGACATAGCCTCTGAGAATCCACCCTATCTATTCCTCTCAACATTTTATAAACCTCTATCAGGTCGCCTCTCAACCTTTGTCTCTCCAGGGAGACGAACCTAGCTTCCCCTATCTATTCAGTCTCCTATCACTGCCACTCTCCTCTCCTTCTATCCTCCCTTCTATGCTGCAGAACCAGATTCAGTGCCAGAGATCCAGCTGCTGTAGCTTGTCCCAGGTAAGGCATCCCCCACAATAGTATCCAAATTGGTATACCTGTTGTGAAGGGGAATGTCCACAAGGGAACCCTGCCCTGCCTACCCTTTCCCCTCCCTCGCCTGATAGTAACCCAATTACCTGTGCTCTGTACCTTTGGCGTAACTACCTCCCTGAAGTCATTATTTATAAACTCCTCATTCTCCCGAATGATCTGGAGGTCATCCAGCTCCTGCTCCAGTTCCCTAATGCGGTTTATTAGGAGTTGCAGTTGGATGCATTTTTTGCAGGTGCTGTTGTCAGAGACACCAGAGGTCTCCCTGACCACGTCCTGCAAGAGAAGTATTCCAACATCCTGCCTAGCATTCTTTCTACTCTGAAGAAACAAAAAAAAACTTAGGTCGCCCTTAGTCTCACTCGGCACCCATTATGAAATAATAATATGTTATGAAACCTGTCTGGACTCCCACTTTTTTTTATTTTGGCATTAATGTGAGGACAATGTGTTTTATTCCATGTCTGATTCTATTGATAAATTTTTATGAAACAAACTTTATTTAGCAATGCTGTTTGATGATAGCAAATTAATTTGCTTAATCTTTACCAAATAAAATATTTAAACATTGCATAATACAATTGTTAACTGCTAATCTATCTCTATTAGTTATAATTCAAGAAATATTCTTTTGAAAGATTTAATTTCCTCTTCAAGATCAATTGGTGACACACAGGTTTATGTGCCTAGATTTCTTAACATTCCTAAACCCCATTTGAACACCTGGCAAGAGAGATAAAGAGAGAGAGAGAGACACCTGTCTTCTTATTTTCAAAAGGCTTTTGATAAGGCTCCACATGAGATTAATGATCAAAATTAAAGCTCATGGTATTGGGGTCATGGTGTGGATAGAGAACTGGTTGGCAGACAGGAAGCTTAGATTCAGAATAAATGAGTCCTTTTCAGCGTGGCAGGAAGTGTCTAATAGGATGATGCAAGGTTCAGTGCTGGGACTCCAGCTATTCACAATATACATTAATGATTTGGATGAAGGAATTGAATGCAATATCTTCTGGATGGCACACTAACACAGTGGGTAGCACTGTAGCCTCACAGCACCAGGGACCTGGGTTCAATTCCCAGCTTGGGTCACAGTCTGATTTGATTTATTATTGTCACATGTATTAACATGCAGTTAAAAATATTGTTTCTTGCACACTGTACAGACAAAACATACCATTCATAGAGAAGGAAATGAGAGTGTACAGAATGTAGTATGGCAGTCAAAGCTAGGGTGTAGGGAAAGATCAATTAAATGCAAGGTAAGTCCATCCAAGTCCATTCAGCAGCAGGGAAGAAGCTGTTCTTGAGTTGGTTGGTACGTGACTTTTGATGTTTGTATCTTTTTTCCAAAGGAAGAGGCTGGAAGAGAAAATGTCTGAGATGCATGGGGTCCTTAATTATGCTGGCTGCCTTGCTGAAGTAGCGGGAAGTGTAGACGGAGTCAATGGATGGGAGGCTGCTTTGCGTAATGGATTGAGAGACATTCATGAACTTTTTATGGATATTTATGGATAACTGGGAAGTCTTTGTGAAAGAAGGGCACCTGTATAAAAGGGACGGGGAACACTTAAATGGGAAGGGTGTGAATATCTTAGCTGGGAGGTTAGCTGGAGTGTTTCGGCAGGATTTAAACTAATATGGAGGGGGGGAGGGGCTGAGACTTATAACTCGGTAGAGAGCGAGATGGGAGATAGACTAAGCTTGGATGAGAAGAAATACATCAGGGAGAAGGAGGCTTCGACTGGGCTTGGAGGTCTGGAGTGTGTCTGTTTCAATGTGAGAAGTGTAACAGGAAAAACGGATGAACTTAGGGCCTTAATGTTTGCGAGGAACTTGGATGTGTTTGCAGTAACGGAGACGTGGTTAAAGAAAGGGGAGCAGTGGCAACTGAACATTCCTGGGTATAAGTGTTTCAGGCGTGACAGAGGAGGGTCCAGAAGAGGTGGAGGAGTGTTTTTGTTAGTTAAGGAGAGCATCACAGCGGTGCAGAGGGAGGACAATGCAGAGGAGTTAGGATGGAGTCGCTGTGGGTGGAGTTGAGGAATAGAAAGGGGGCGATTACTATGCTGGTGGTGTATTATAGGCCAACCAACAGCCTGCGGGTAGTTGAAGAAGGCATATATAAAGACATTTTGGATAGGTGCAGAAAGAACAGAGTCGTTATAGTGGGAGATTTTAATCCCCCTAGGGTGGATTGGAAAGTACCTAGAGCTGGGGTTTTAGACGGGGAGGAATTTGTAAAATGTGTACTGAAGGAGCGTTGGAGCAGTTTGTGGCTAGCCCGACTAGAGAGGAGGCTATATTGGATTTAGTTCTGAGTAATGAGCCAGGGCAGGTGGTTGATGTTGTAGTAGGGGAACATGTGGCTAACAGTGACCACAATTCTGCCTACTTTAGGATACAGATGGAAAAGGATGCTTGTTGCCCTAGGGGCAGGGTGCTGAATTGGGGGAAGGCTAACTACGGTCAGATTAGGCAGGAACTTATGGAAACTGATTGGGAATGGTTGTTCAAGGGCAAGTCCATGCTAGGCATGTGGGACTCTTTCAAGGGAGTACGGAAAATGTTGCAAGATAAATATGTGCCGGCTAAGAGGAAAGATGGGAAAGGTAGGATTAGAGAGCCGTGTATTACTAGGGATATTGAGGACTTGGTTAGGAAGAAAAGAGAGGCGTATGATAGGTCAAAGCAGCTGGGAACGGAGACAGCGTTGGAGAATATAGAGAGAGTAGGAGGGAGCTCAAACAAGGAGTTAGAAGGGCAAAAAGGGGGCATGAAATGTTTTGGCGGATAGGATTAAGGAAAATCCAAAGGCTTTTTACTCCTATGTTAGGAATAAAAGGGTGATTAGAGGAAAAATCAGACCTCTTAGGGGCCGAGGAGGGGAACTGTACTTAGAGCCCGAGGGAATGGCGGAGATCCTGAATGAATACTTTGCATTGGTATTCATGAAGGAGAGGGGCTTGTTGACACTCCTGTCCCTGAGGGAGCTGTGGATCAGTTGACGGAAATATCCATACTGAGGGAGGAAGTGTTAGAGCTTCTAGGTAGCATTAAAACTGATAAATCTCCAGGGCCTGATGGCATTTATCCCAGGCTGCTTAGGGAGGTGTGAGATAAACTTTCTGGGCCTCTGATGCATATTTTGGCCTCTTCTTTGGACACAGGTGAGGTCCCAGAGGACTGGAGAATAGCTAATGTTGTATCGTTGTTTAAAAAGGGTAGTAGGGATAACCCTGGGAATTATAGGCCGGTGAGTTTGACGTCAGTGGTAGGGAAGCTATTGGATGGGATTCTTAGAGATAGGATGTATAGGCACTTAGAGTATTGCGATCTGATTCGGGATATGCAGCATGGATTTGTTAAGGGGAGGTCGTGCCTTACAAATCTGGTAGAATTTTTTGAGGAGGTGACGAAAACGGTGGACGAAGGGCGAGCCGTTGATGTCGACTGTATAGATTTCAGTAAGACATTTGATAAAGTCCCTCATGGGAGGTTAGTTGAGAAGGTCAAGGCTCATGGGATACAATGACAAGTAGCTAGATAGATAAGTAACTGGCTTAGTAGGAAGAGACAGAGAATTATTAGGGATAGGATTTATAGTTATTTAGAGAGAAATGAATTGATTGGGGATAGTCAGCATGGTTTTGTGAAGGGTAGGTCGTGCCTTACTAACCTTATTGAGTTTTTTGAAAAAGTGACCAAAGAGGTGGATGGGGGTAAGGCAGTTGATGTGGTATATATGGACTTTAGTAAGGCGTTCGATAAGGTGGCCCATGGAAGGCTTCTGCAGAAAATGCAGATGTATGGGATTGAGGGTGATTTAGCTAATTGGATTAGGAATTGGCTAGCAGATAGAAGACAGAGGGTAGTGGTTGATGGAAGATATTCATCGTGGAGTTCGGTTACAAGTGGAGTACCTCAGGGATCTGTTTTGGGGCCCCTGCTGTTTGTAATTTTTATAAATGATCTGGATGAGGGTATTGAAGGATGGATTAGTAAATTTGCAGATGACACTAAAGTCGGTGGAGTGGTAGATAGTGAAGAGGGGTGTTATAGTTTGCAGAGAGACTTGGACAAGTTGCAGAGCTGGGCCGAGAGGTGGCAAATGGAGTTTAATGTGGAAAAGTGTGAGGTAATGCACTTTGGCAGGAATAATAAATGTGTAGAGTATAGGGCTAATGGTAGGACTCTTAATAGTGTTGATGAACAGAGGGATCTTGGTGTATATGTGCACAGATCCCTGAAAGTAGGCAGTCAAGTCGATAAGGTTGTTAAGAAGGCATATGGAGTCTTAGCTTTTATTGGTAGGGGGATTGAATTTCGGAGCCGCAACGTCATGTTGCAACTGTACAAAACTCTAGTGCGGCTGCACTTGGAGTATTGTGTGCAGTTCTGGTCCCCACATTATAAGAAAGATGTGGAGGCATTGGAGAGGGTACAGATGATGTTTACCAGGATGTTGCCTGGTATGGAGGGCAGATCTTATGAGGAGAGGCTGAGGGATTTGAGATTGTTTTTGTTTGAAAGAAGGCGGCTAAGAGGAGACCTTATTGAAACATATAAGATGATTAGAGGTTTAGATAGGGTGGACAGTGATAGCCTTTTTCCTAGGACCGAGAAAGCTAGCAAGAGGGGACATAGCTTTAAATTAAGGGGTGGTGGTTATAGGATGGATGTCAGAGGTAGGTTCTTTACCCAGAGGGTGGTAAGGGTATGGAATGCCCTGCCTGCGTCAGTTGCTGATGCGCCAAGTTTGGTGGCGTTTAAGAGGTTAGTAGATAAGTTTATGGACGAAAAGGGAATGGTTTACGTTAGAGGGTCATTGCTTTTTCCTAATTGGTCGGTGCAACATCGAAGGCCGAAGGGCCTGTTCTGTGCTGTAATGTTCTATGTTCTATGTTCTATGAGAGTAATAGTGGAAGGGTGTTTTTCTAGCTGTAGGTCAGTCACTAATGGTGTGCTAGGTACTCGGACCTCTTCTATTTGTAATATGTATAAATGACTTGGAAGAGGGAGCAAGTGGAGTGATCAGCAAGTTTGCAGACGATACAAAGATGGCTGGACTTGCGGATAGTGAGGAGCATTGTCAAGCGATGCAGCAGGACACAGAACATAGAACATTAACTTTTGGACCAGACCTATTACTCTCCATAGCTACCTTAAAACTAATAGAATTATGGTCACTGGTCCCACAGTGATCCTTCACTAACCCTTCTGTCACCTGCCCTTCCTTGTTAGCCAAGAAAAGGTCAAAAATGAAAAATTCCTCCTGAATATACTTAACAAATTTCTCTCCATCTAACCCTCTAATAGGAGGAAACAAGAGAGTGCAGAATATAGTGTTACAGTCATAGCTGGGATGTAGGGAAAGATCAACATATTACAAGGTAGGTCCATTCAAACGTCTGACAGCAGCAGGGAAGAAGCTGTTCTTAGGTTAGTACATATCCTCAGATTTTTTGTATATTTTCCTGAAGGAAGAAGGTAGAAGAGAGAATGTCTGGGGTGTTTGGGTCCTTAATTATGCTGGCTGCTTTTCCAAGATAGTGGGAAGTGTAGACAGCGTCAATGGATGGGAGGCTGGTTTGCGTGATGCATTGGGTTACATTCACGAGTTTTTGTAGCTCTTTACAGTTTTGGGCAGAGCAGAAGCCATACTAAATTGCGATACAACTAGAAAGAATGCTTTCTATGGTGCATCCGTAAAAGTTGGTGAGAGTCGTAGCTGACATGCCAAATTTCCTTAGACTTCCGAGAAAGTAGAGGTGTTCGTGGGCTTCCTTAACTATAACGTTGGCATGCGGGGACTTGGACAGGTTGTTGATGACCTAGACATCTAAAAACTTGAAGCTCTCTATCCTTTCTACCAGGATGCTAAGAGGCTGCAGGTGACTTGGACTGGCTGACTGAGTGGACAAATACTTGGCAAATGCAATATAATGTGGATAATTGTGAGAGTGAAGTTGTGCGTGGAGCCTGAAGAGATTGGTGAGGCACTGAATAAATATTTCTCTTCGGTATTCACGCAGAGTGCTGGAAATGTAGCTATGGAGAGTACTGAGGTACAGGGTTGCAAATTGGGAAGTATTGTAGTAGATAGGGAGGATGTGTTAGAAATTCTCGAGGGTTTGAAGTTGGATAAGTCCCCTGGGCCGGACGGGATTTACCCTAGGATTCTCTGGGAGGCAAGAGAGGAGATTGCAGAGCCTCTGGCTCTGATCTTCAGGTCCTCGTTGGTTACGGGTGTGGTTCCGGAGGACTGGAGGATGGCGAATGTGGTCCCATTGTTTAAGAAGGGGAAGAGAGACCTTCCTGGGAATTATAGGCCAGTGAGTCTTACTTCTGTGGTGGGCAAGGTATTGGAGAGAATTATTAGGGATAGGA
Organism: Sphyrna mokarran; assembly: GCA_024679065.1. Lineage (NCBI taxonomy): Eukaryota > Metazoa > Chordata > Chondrichthyes > Carcharhiniformes > Carcharhinidae > Sphyrna > Sphyrna mokarran. Next base: position 6,238,330 of record JAGIQG010000005.1, read on the forward strand.
TTTATAGTTATTTAGAGAGAAATGAATTGATTGGGGATAGTCAGCATGGTTTCGTGAAGGGTAGGTCATGCCTTACTAACCTCATTGAGTTTTTTGAGAAAGTGACCAAAGAGGTGGATGGGGGTAAGGCGGTTGATGTAGTATATATGGACTTTAGTAAGGCGTTTGATAAGGTGGCCCATGGAAGACTTCTACAGAAAATGCAGATGTGTGGAATAGAGGGTGATTTAGCTAATTGGATTAGGAATTGGCTGGCAGATAGAAGACAGAGGGTGGTGGTTGATGGGAGATATTCATCGTGGAGTTCGGTGATGAGTGGTGTGCCTCAGGGGTCTGTTTTGGGGCCCCTGCTGTTTGTAATTTTTATAAATGATCTGGATGAGGGTATTGAGGGATGGATCAGTAAATTTGCAGATGATACTAAAGTTGGTGGTGTGGTAGATAGTGAAGAGGGGTGTTTTAGTTTACAGAGTGACTTGGACAAGTTGCAGAGCTGGGCCGAGAGGTGGCAAATGGAGTTTAATGTGGAAAAGTGTGAGGTAATGCACTTTGGCAGGAACAATAAATGTGTAGAGTATAGGGCTAATGGTAGGGCTCTTAATAGTGTTGAGGAACAGAAGGATCTTGGTGTATGTGTCAATAGATCCCTGAAAGTAGGCAGTCAAGTGGATAAAGTTGTTAAGAAGGCATATGGAGTCTTAGCTTTTATTGGTAGGGGGATTGAATTTAGGAGCCGCAGCATCATGTTGCAACTGTACAAAACTCTAGTGCGGCCGCACTTGGAGTATTGTGTGCAGTTCTGGTCCCCACATTATAAGAAAGATGTGGAGGCATTGGAGAGGGTACAGAGGAGGTTTACCAGGATGTTGCCTGGTATGGAGGGCAGGTCTTATGAAGAGAGGCTGAGGGATTTGAGGTTGTTTTCGTTAGAAAGGAGGCGGCTAAGAGGGGACCTAATCGAAACATATAAGATGATTAGAGGTTTAGATAGGGTGGACAGTGATAGCCTTTTTCCTAGGATGGAGAAAGCTAGCACGAGGGGACACAGCTTTAAATTAAGGGGTATGAGTTATAGGACGGATATCAGAGGTAGGTTCTTTACTCAAAGAGTGATTAGGGAGTGGAATGCCCTGCCTGCAGCTGTTGTAGATGCGCCAAGTTTGGTGGCGTTTAAGAGGTTAATTGATAAGTATATGGAAGAGAAGGGAATGGTTTAGTTTGGAGGGGCATTGCTTTTTATTTTGGTCGGCACAACATCGAAGGCCGAAGGGCCTGTTCTGTGCTGTATTGTTCTATGTTCTATGTTCTATCCACTTTGGTGGCAAAAACAGGAAGAAAGATTATCTGAATGCTGGTAATTTAAAAAAAAGGAAATGCAACGTAACCTGTGTGTCATGGTGGAACAGTCCCGAAATGTTGGCATGAAGGTACAGCAGACAATGAGGATATCTAACGGCATGTGATCTTCATAGCAAGCAGATTTGAGTATAGGAGTAATGATGTCTTGCTGCAGTTATGCAAGACTTTGATGAGGCCATGCATCTTGAAAAGGTTTATCTGGTCAAACTTACATAGAAACATAGAACATCGGAGCAGGAGGATGCTATTGACTCTTTGAGCCTGCTCCGCATTTATTACAATCGTTGCTTATCATTCAATTCAATAGCCTAATTCTGCTTTCTCTCCTTTGATCTCATTCGCCCCAAGTGCTATATCCAGCTGTCTCTTGAATATATTCAATGTTTTGGCATCAACTACCCCCAGCGGTAACGAATTCCACAGGTTCACCATTTTGTGAGTGAAGAAATGTCTCCTCATCTCCATACTATCCTGAGGTTGTGAAGAAAGCATATAGTATACTAGCCTTTATAGGATGGGGTATAGAGTACAAGAGCTGGCCTTTAATGTTGCAGTTGTATAAAATGTTAGTTAGACCTCATTTGGAATACTGCGTCCAGTTCTGGTCGCCTTTCTACCAGAAGAACGTGGAGACTCTGGAGAGAGTGCAGAGGAGGTTTACCAGGATGCTGCCTGGTATGGAAGGTCTGAGTTACGAGGAGAGGTTAGGCAAATTGGGACTGTTTTCCTTAGAAAGACGTAGACTTAGAGGAGATCTAATAGAGGTGTACAAGATTATGAGGGGTATAGATAGAGTAAACAGGGTTAAGCTTTTTCCTAGGATGGACTCGAATAGCACGAGGGGTCACAGGCTTAGGGTGAGGGGGGTAAGGTATAATTTGGATGCTAGAGGGAGTTTTTTCACACAGAGGGTGGTGGGGGTATGGAATGCGCTGCCAAGTAAAGTGGTGGAGGCAGACAGTCTGGAGTTATTTAAGAAATACTTAGATGGGCACATGAACAGAATGGGAATGGAGGGGTATAGAAAACTGATTTAAAATAGGGATCATGAGCCTTGGGAGTCCCTGGGAAGTGTGTAAATAGACGATGATATTGATGCACTTGTTTTTATCCTACATGTGCTTTGGTCCGTCTTGTTGTCTAACAAGGGGCATACACGCGATGGGTCGTGAGAGGGCTGCTCTTGGATTTTGAGAGTATACTAGTGCTTCACGTCATTAGTGTACACTTGACTTGGACTATTTGATGGGCAACACGACAGCTCAGTGACTATCGCTGTGCTGTGCAGATACATGGATTTGGGCCTGGGTCTGTGGGAGTTTGCGCATTCTCCCTGTGTTTGCATGGGTTTTCTCTAGGTGCTTCGGTTTCCTCCCACCTCCCAAAAATGTGCTTTTAGGCTAATTGGCAGAACAAATTCTCCCTAAATTGTTTCATTTTTGGTTTTTAATCCACAGATCTATAAACTTAGACAGGGATCACAGGTAGAAGTGGGAACATCTGGGTGGTGGCGCGGGCTCGTTGGGCCAAAGGCCCTGTTTCCCGTGCTGTTTTGTTCTTTGTTCTTTGTTCCAATCCTCAGACTGTGACTCCTGGTTCTAGACTCACCCACCATTGAGAATATTCTCCTAGATCTACCGTGTCTAGTCTGTTAGAATTTTCTAAGTTTCTATGAGATCCCTCTCATTTGTTTTCCAGTGAAAATACCTCTAACCTAATCAGTCTCTCCTCCGACATCAGTCCCACCATCCCAGAATCAGCTTGGTAAACCATTGCTGCACTCTTTTGAGATTAAGAACATCCTTCGTCAGAAAAGGAGACCAAAACTGCACACAATATTCTAAGTGTGGCCACACCAAGGGTCTGTATAATTGCAACAACACATTCCTGCTCCTATACTCGAAACTTTTCGCAATGAAGGCCAATCTACCATTTGCCGTCTTCATTGCCTGCTGCACCTGCATGCATACTTTCACTGACAGGTGCACAAAGACACTCAGATTCTGTTGCATACTCCCCTCACCAAAATTACAGCCATTCAGTGAGTAATCTGCCTTCTTGTTTTTGCTTCCAAACCTCACATTTATCCACATTATACTACATCTGCCACTGATTTGCCCACTCACCCAACCTGTCCAGATCATTTTGAAGGATTCTGTATCCACATTACAGTTCACCTTCCCACCTAACTTGGTATCATCTGCAGTTTTTGAAATGTTACATTTTGTTTCTTCATGCAAATCACTAATATTTATTATAAATAGCAGAGGTCCCAGAATTGATCCGGATGACACCCCATTAGTTACCACTTGCCAATTTGAAAAACACCATTAATTCCTATTTTTTGACTGGAATTCGGCTACCAGCATACCAGCCCCGATTCCGAGGGCGGGCTCGGCTCAGAGAACAGCATTATCCATTGGCCTCGGGTGGGATCATACGAAACTTGGGTGGGTGTGCCAGTAAATGTCTGCCCTTTATTTCTTCTCTGCCAACCAATTTTCTATCCATTTCAGTATACTTCTTCCAATCCAATGCACTTTAATCTTGCACAATAACCTCTTGTGTGGGACTTTATCAAATGCTTTCTGAAACTCCAAATATACCACATTGACTGGCTCCCCCTCGTCAACTCTACTAGTTATATCTTCAAAGAAATTCAAAAGATTTGTCAAGCATGATTTCCCCTTCATAAATCCATGTTGACTCTGTCTAATCCTGCCACTGCTTTCTAAATGCTCTGCTATGAAGTCCTTAATAATGGCTTTGAGAATTTTCCCTACTTTCAACATTAAGCTTACTAGTTTATAATTCTCTGTTTTCTCTCTGAATATTGGAGTGACATTAGCTACTCTCCAATCTGCAGGGATTGTTCGAGAGTCTATAGAATCCTAGAAGATGACCACTAATGCATCGACTATTTCTAGAGCTATTTCCTTGAGTACTTTGGGATGTAGAGTATCAGGCCCGAGGGATTTATTCACCTTCAATTCCATCAATTTTCCCAGCACCATTTCTCTACTAATAATGATCTACCTCAGTTCTTCCCTGTCGCTACATCTTGCATTATTCAATATTTCTGGCATTTGATTTGTATCCTCTTTTGTGAAGATAGAACCAAAGTATTTATTGTGTGCAGTTTTGGTCCTCTAGTCTGAGGAAGGACATTCAGCGAAAGTTTGCCAGACTGATTCTTCGAATGGCAGGACTGACATATGAAACATATAGAACTGGATCAACTGGCTTGTACTCAGTGGAATTTAGAAGGGGATCTCACAGAAACATATAAAATTCTGATCGAACTAGACAGGCTTCATGTGGGAATAATGTTCCCATTGTTGGAAAAGTGCAGAACTGGGGAAGTCACAATTGAAGAATAAGTAGTAAGCATTCAGGATTGAGATGAGAGTGGCCTTCTTCACTGAGAGAGTTCTCTATCACAGAAAGTTACTGGGACCAATTCATTAGATATGTTCAAGAGGAAGCTAAACATAGATCTTTTGGCTAAAGGGATTATGGAGCATGGAGGAAAAGTGGGCGTGGGATACTGAAGTGCATGATCAGCCAGTGGCTTACTCCTGCACCTATTTTGTATGTTTCTGTTCCAACAGCTTCAAGCAGCAGCCTCCAGGGAAAGGGAGTGATCAAAAGACATCTCTTATTCCTTTCAGAAATTAGAGATAATCTGTTATTTTGCTTCAGCCTAAGTTCTACCATACCAACACATGACTGTCTCCATCAATCAACCTACTTATCAATTAATCAAAGCTCTACTTTAAAAACCCTACTCTACTCTAAATCAAAATGAAATGACATAAATTAAAGCAATCATATTCCTAGAAGCATTGTGATTCAGTGGTTGGCATTGCTGCCTCGCTGTGCTCGGGACTCGGGTTCAATTCTGGCCTTGGGTCTGTGTGGAGTTTGCACAATCTCCTCGTGTCTGCATGGGTTTCCTCTGGGTTCTCTGGTTTCCTCCCACAGTCCAAGATGTGCAGGTTAGGTGGATTGGCCATGTTAAATTACTCCTTAATATCCAACAATGTTAGTTAGGGATATTAGCGGGATAAATAGTTGGGATTACAAGGATAGCAAAATGCTCTTTTGGAGAGTCAGTACAGACTTGATGGATCAAATGGCCTCCTTCTGCACTGTTGGATTTTATGATTCTAAAATCAACCATAACTTGCATTCTCCCATGTCAGCTAGACATATCAATACAGTGAAAAAAATAGAGCTGAATTTTCAACATACTATTACAAGAAACATGACAGCAATACATTTCTGAAAAGTCCAGTATCATTCAGCAGATAAATTTATGTACCTTATTTTTTACAATGACTAATACTATTATATAGTTAAACCCATTTTTATCTAAATACTATACATCATCAACTCATTTCAGAATTATCATTTTGCAATCATATTCACATGTGGGATCATTAAAACATTTTTTAAAGTGATAAGAAAAGGCTTTAAATGATGACAAATTTCTGTTTTAATTGGAATGATTTTAACTCATTGCACTCAACAATAATGTGACCAATGGATCATTAAATCTGAAGTAGAGAAATTATCATTGTTTTCATAGAATCATAGAATCTCTACAGTGCAGAAGGAAGCCATTCAGCCCATTGAGTCTGCACCAACAACAATCCCACCCAGGCCTTATCTCTGTAACTTCACGTATTTACTCCGTTTGTCCCCCTGACATGAAATGCAATTTAGCATGGCCAATCAACCTAACCCACACATTTTTGGACATCTGGTTTTGTGAAGGGTAGGTCGTGCCTTACTAACCTCATTGAGTTTTTTGAGAAAGTGACTAAGGAGGTGGATGGGGGTAAGGCGGTTGATGTAGTATATATGGACTTTAGTAAGGCGTTTGATAAGGTGGCCCATGGAAGACTTCTGCAGAAAATGCAGATGTATGGGATAGAGGGTGATTTAGCTAATTGGTTTAGGAATTGGCTAGCAGATAGAAGACAGAGGGTGGTGGTTGATGGGAGATATTCATCTTGGAGTTCGGTGACAATTGGTGTACCTCAGGGGTCTGTTTTGGGGCCCCTGCTGTTTGTAATTTTTATAAATGATCTGGATGAGGGTAGTGAAGGATGGATTAGTAAATGTGCAGATGACACTAAAGTCGGTGGAGTGGTAGATAGTGAAGAGGGGTGTTATAGTTTGCAGAGGGACTTGGACAAGTTTCAGAGCTGGGCCGAGAGGTGGCAAATGGAGTTTAATGTGGAAAAGTGTGAGGTAATGCACTATGGCAGAAATAATAAATGTGTAGAGTATAGGGCAAATGGTAGGGTTCTTAGTAGTCTAGATGAACAGAGGGATCTTGGTGTGTATGTGCATAGATCCCTGAAAGTAGGCAGTCAAGTCGAGAAGGTTGTTAAGAAGGCATATGGAGTCTTAGCTATTATTGGTAGGGGGATTGAATTTCGGAGCCGCAACGTCATGTTGCAACTGTACAAAACTCTAGTGCTGCCGCACTTGGAGTATCGTGTACAGTTCTGGTCCCCACATTATAAGAAAGATGTGGAGGCATTGGAGAGGGTACAGAGGAGGTTTACCAGGATGTTGCCTGGTATGGAGGCAGGTCTTATGTAGAGAGGCTGAGGGATTTGAGGTTGTTTTCATTAGAAAGAAGGCGGCTAAGAGGAGACCTTATTGAAACATATAAGATGATTAGAGGTTTAGATAGGGTGGCAGTGATAGCCTTTTTCCTAGGATGGAGAAAGCTAGCACGAGGGGACACAGCTTTAAATTACGGGGTGATAGTTATAGGACGGATATCAGAGGTAGGTTCTTTACCCAAAGGGTGGTTCGGGAGTGGAATGCCCTGCCTGCAGCAGTTGTAGATGCGCCAAGTTTGGTGGCGTTTTAGAGGTTAGTTGATAAGTATATGGAAGAGAAGGGAATGGTTTAGTTTGGAGGGGCATTGCTTTTTATATTGGTCGGCGCAACATCGAAGGCCGAAGGGCCTGTTCTGTGCTGTAATGTTCTATGTTCTATCTTTGGGAGGAAACTCATGCAGATATGGGGAGAATATGCAACCTTCACAGTGATCCAAGGCCAGAATTGAACCTGGGTCCCTGATGCTGTGAGGTAGCAGTGCTATCCGCTGTATCACCATGCTGCTTAATGAATTCTCCACCACCGTCCTAACTTAATGGATTTTTAAGTTGTCTGAGGCACCTGTCTCTGTGGGACAAGTGGAGCCTCATGAATGTATGCCACCAGGAGTAAGACTTAGTGGATTTGTCTACCAGAAGCACTCCAATAGTCTCTACAGAGACAATCACCTGCAGATTAGTTAACAGAATTTTTCTTTCGGGCAATTTGTATTGTCAAGAGACAATATCTTTCAGACCATTTCTTCAATCATCTTTCTCCTACTTATTTCTAGTCAACATTATATTGGCTGACAATATTACCCTTTGAATTTGGATGAAGGAATATTTGGAAGAAAATAAGGAGCAGCAGTAATAATCAATATTAATTTTGGGCCCTCCCATAACAGGAATCTGAAGGCTGAAGCCTACCCCTTGCACATATTCACTCTTGCTCCCCACCCTCGCTCATGCTGCCTCTTCCCCACTGCTTGCATATTCTCCCTTACCTCTCCCCTGCATATAGTCTATTTCCCCCAACCCTCATGCGTATTTTTTCTCCCCTCATCCCATCGCTTGCACAAAATTTCCCTTCCTCCTACCTTTCATTTAATTGTGGCTCCAGTTACGAACATACAAACTAAGAGCAGGAATAGGTCACTCTGCCCATTGAGCCAGCTCCACCATTCAATCAGATCATAACTGATCCACTTGCAATTTCAACCCCACATTCCTGTCATAACCTGATAACCTTTAATCTGCTTTTTAATCAACAATGTTTCTAACTATGCCATAAAGATATTCAAAATCTCTGTTTCCATTGTCTTTTGAGTTCCAGTGACTTACAGCCCTCTGACAGAAATAGTTTCTCCTAATTTCTGCATTAAATTGTTAGCACGAGTGGGCAAAACGACCATTACGGACTAGCTGTCCATAGCACTCTACCACAACGGACTGCAATAATACCTGAACTTTGTGTATTGTACAATTCAAATGCAAATGCTTTATTTATAATATTTGACTTTCGTCATCCTGTCTCAATGTTTTCAAGTATTGGGACGATTGGTTTAAGTATATGTTAATTATCTTTGTCTGATTGGTTATTAATGGTCTGGAATCACTGGGGTTTGAACAAGGGGTGTGTGATTATTCTCAGGAAGTTTGAGGGGCCAGGGATGCTTCCTTAGCTATGCTGATCTTTAGGTGTCTCCATAGGTTGTTTGATTAGGTAGAAGTGCTGATTTGGTGGGATGGGGATGTGTTTTTTAAATTTAGTTCCTGTACATGCTATCCTGTCCAGCTTCCCTTGTGTGCTGGCCCTCGTTTGCATTCTAAAAGCATGCTCTTGCCTGCTAGTCTGTGCAGAAAGAAGCCTTTTGGCCCATTGAATCTGACTGACCATAATCCCACCTGTTCCTATCCCTGTAACCCCACATGTTTACCCTTCTAATCCCTCTGACACTACGGTCAATTTAGCATAGCCAATCAACCTTACCGGCACATCTTTGAACTCTGGGAGGAAACTGGAGCAACCACCAGAAACCAGACAAGGGCAGAATGTGCACACTCCACAAAGACTGACCCAAGCTAGGAATCAAACCCGGGTCCCTGGCACTCTGAGGCAGCAATGCTAACACTGTGCCACTGTGCCATCCTTATCCACATTAAACTCCATCTAATGGAGTTCACTTCCATTATTCTGATGGCAGTTTACATCTCGCCCCATGCGGATGTGAAGATCACACTGTCACAAATATCCTTGAGATGAAACTTCCCAAGGCTTTGTTCGTCATGGCCGGGGACTTCAAACAAGCCAGCTCGAGAGCATATTACCAAGTTACCATTAGAAACCCAAACTCCTAGAGCACTGCTGCACAAATATCAAATATGCTCGCTGACACTTTGACAAATCAGGCCATAAGAATGTACTCCAGCTCCCGGCTTACAAGCAAAAACTGAAGTGAGAGAATCCATCAAAGGAAGTCATGCAATGTTGGTCTGAGAATTAGATGATCTCCTACGGGACTGCTTAGAGTCAGTGGACTGGTCAAACTTTAAAAACTCTGTGACTAGTCTGAACAAGTATGTCACTGCAGTAAGTGGTTTCAGTAATCAGTGAGACTAAGTGCCGAAGAAGCAAATCCACGTGTTTCCCAAATGAAAACCATGAATGAATAGGAATATCCACTACTTGCTGAAGTCCAGGTCTGAGGTGTTTAAGTCATGATATGGAGATGCCAGCATTGGACTAGGGTAAACACAGTAAGAAGTCTCTCAGCACCAGGTTCAAGTCCAACAGGTTTGTGTGACAGCACAAGCTTTCAGAGCACTGCCCTTTTATCAGGTGAGTGGGAGTTGTATTCACAAACAGTGCATTTATAGACACAAACTCAATTTACAAGATAATGGTTGGAATGCGAGTCTTTACAGGTAATCAAGTCTTAGAGGTACAGACAATGTAAGTGGAGAGAAGGCCAAGCACAAGCTAAAGAGGTTTGTACTGTCTCCAACCAGGACAGTTAGCGAGATTTTGCAAGCCCAGGCAAGTTATGGGGCTGACAGATAGTATGACATGAACCCAAGATCCCTGTTGAGACTGTGCTCATGTGTGCAGAACATGGTTATCAGATTTTGCTCAGTGATTCTGTGTTGTGTGTCGTGATGATTGTCTTGGAGAATGCTTACCTGAAGATTAGAGGCTGAATGTCTGTGACTGCTGAAGTGTTCCCCTACAAGAAGGAAACACTCCTGCCTGATGATTGTAGATGATATTCATTCATCCTTTGTCGAAGCGTCTGCATGATCTTCCCCATGTACCAGTGAGACATTCTTTCCTGGAAACAATATACGCCTCTTTTTCTTGTGCTTGGCCCTCTTTTCACTCACGTTGTCTGTTCTTTTAAGACTTGATTATCTGTAAAGATTCACATTCCAACCATTATTGTGTAAATTGAGTATGTGTCTATATACTCCCTGTTTGTGAACACAACTCCACTCACCTGATAAAGCGGCAGTTCTCCGAAAGCCTGTGCTACAAGATAAACCTATTGGACTTTAACCTGGTATTGTGAGACTTCTTACTGTGTTCAAGTCAGACAACCCTGACCCGGACAAGAAAGCCAGAAAAAACTGCCAAAAGATAGTGCCAGACTAAGCTTGAGTCCCAGGCTAGCCACACAGATGCCTGCCAACTATGGCCTGGTCTGCAAGATGTAACAGGCTACAAGACAAGGACATGCAAAATCATTGGCTCCAATGCATCCTTCCCTATTAACTCAATGCATTCTATAAGAGGTCAGCGAGAGCTTGCCTCCACCCCAGAAGTCTCGGATGAATCTGCACCGGGGATCACCATTGCAGGTGTCAGAGCAGCTTTCTCAAAGATCAATCCAGAAAAAGTAACTAATCTTGGAGTACGCAGACGAACATTTAGATCCTGCATGGATCAGCTGGCAGAGATATTCATAAACATCTTCAACCTGAGGTCCCTATCTGCTTCCATAAGATAGCCTTCAACCCAGTAGAAAAACCAAGCAGCATGCCTTAATGACTATCATCTAGTGGCTTTGATATACATCATTATGAAGTGCTTTGAAAGGTTAGTCACGGTATGAATAAGTTGCAGCCTCCCAGATTGCCTGGATCCACTATAATTCACGTACTGCCATGATAGGTCCACAACAGATGCCATCTTCCTGGCTCTGCACTCAATCCTGGATTACCCAGATAATAAAGACACCAATGTCAGACTCCTATTTTTGACCATAGCTCAACCTTCAGCAATTATTATTAGTGCGACAAAACTCATCTTCAACCTCCGTGGATCGGGCCTTAGCTTTTCCTTCTGTGACTGGATTCTGAACTTCCTAACTAGCAGACCACAATCAGTAAGGATAGGCAACAACACTTCCTCCACAATCACCCTCAACAGCTGTGTCCTCAGCGCCTACTATACTCCTTATACACGAATGACTGTGTGGCTAAATTCCTCTCCAATTCGATTTTCAAGTTTGCTGATGACACAGCGGTAATGGGTTGGATCTCAAACAATGAACAGGAAGAGTACAGAAATGAGATAGAGAATCTGATGCAACAGGTGCAACAACAATAATCTCTCCCTCAATACTAACAAAATGAAGGAGATTGTCATCGACTTCAGGAAGCAATGAAGAGAACATGACACTGTCTACATCAATGGTCGAGAGCTTCAAGTTTTTAGGTGTCCAGATCATCAACAACCTGTCTTGGTCTCACCATGCTAACACTGTAGCTAAGAAAGCCCACCAATGCCTCTACTTTCTTAGGAGACTATAGAGATTTATTATATCAGTTACGACTCTCACTGACTTTTACAGATGCCCAAAATAAAACATTCTTTTTGGTTGTACCACAGCTTGGTATGGCTCCTGCTCTGCCCAAAACTGCAATAAATTACGAAAGGTCCTGAGTTTAGCCCAATCCATCACGCAAACTAGCCTCTCATTCATTGACCATGTCTACACTTCCCACAGAAAAACAGCCAACATACCAAGGACCCCACACACCCTGGATGTAGTCTCTTCCATCTTAGAAGTTAGAACTTAGAAACTCTACAGTACAGAGAGATGTCATTCCACCCATTGAGTCTGCACCGGCCACAATCCCACCCAGGCCTTACCCCCATATCCCTACATATTTTACCTACTAATCCCTCTAACCTACACATTTCAGGGCACTAAGAGGCAATGTTAAACATGGCCAATCAACCTAACCCACACATCATTGGACTGTGGGAAGAAATTGGAACACCTACAGGAAACCCAGGCAGACATGAGGAGAATGTGTAAACTCCACATAGGTAGTGACCCAAGTTAGGAATCAAACCCAGAATCCCTAGAGCTGTGAAGCAGCAGTGTTAACAACTGTGCTATTCTGTCAGAAGAAAGATACAAAAGTCTGAGGTCACATGCCAATCGACTCAAGAACCATAACACTATCTTCTACAGTTTCTCCTTTACTTCTCTTTGAATGGTATGCTTTGTTTGTATACCCTGCAAGAAACAATACTTTTCATTGTATACTAATATATGGGACAATAACAAATCAAATCAAATCAAGTCAAAAGCAATGTGAATCCTCCAAAGAACTCCAACATATTTGTTAAACCTGATTTCCCTTTCACAACAGGATTTCTTGCACTCATCTGATGAAGGAACAGCATTCCTGAAAGCTCGTGCTACCAGATAAACCTGTTGAACTTTAACCTGGTGTTGCGAGACAACTTACTGTGCCTATCCCAGTCCAATGCTGACAACTCCACGTCATGACTTTCACAACCATGTTGACCCTGCCTCATTGCTTTGAAATTTTCTAAGTGCCCTGCTATGACATTTTTAAAAATGGCTTGTTACATTTTTCCTCTTACAGATGGTTGGCTAATTGGCCTGTAGTTTCCTGACTTCTGTCTCCTTCATTTTTTTGAACAAATGAGTTATGTTTTCTCATCTTCCAATTTCATGGAACCTTCTCCAAACCTAGCTAATTTTGGAAAATTGAAACCAATGCATTGACAATATCATTAGCCGCTTTTTCAAGACCATCACAAACCAGGGATTTGTCAGCCTGCATACATATTTTCTTTCCTAGTGATGGTAATTTTCCTGAGTTCCTTCATCCATTTTATTTCCTGATTTACAGCTGTGATGTTACGTGTGCCCTCTACAGTGAAGGCACATGCAAAATACCTATTCAATTAATCTATCAAAGACTTACTTTCCATTAATAATTCCCAGTACGCAGTTTCTATTGGAACAATGCTCACTTTAATAACTAATTTCTTATTTAAATATCTATAGAAACTCAAACTGCCCATTTTTATATCACTGACAAGCTTTCTCTTGCACTGTTATTGTTCCATCCTTAACAATCATTTTATTTAATGTCCTTTATATTGTTTGCAATCTTTTGATCTGCCATTTGCTTTTGCACAAATACTGACCAGAATTTTCCAGCCGTTCATGCAAGTGGCATCTTTCTGTTCTGTCTGTGGTGCACCTCCTACCATGGATTTCCTGGTGGCAAGGAGTTGATTCAACAGGAGACTCTGTTGACAATGGCAGAACCAGAGGATCCTGTGCAGACCAACGCAGGCTGCCTTTGCTACCATGAAATGTGAAGCAGGTTGTCTTTAACCTTTTCGTTAACCACTGATGATTGGAATTTGTTTCTCATTAGGATGTATTTATTCTATCTATCCTGAAATATCCTGGTGAATGCTTCTTGAGGTTTAACAAATTGGATAGGATAATCACCAATGGATGGAAGTCCAAAGGGCTTTGACACATTTTTCTGATCACTTACTCCTAAATTAACTCTTCTGCTAGCTTGTTTTGAATTTTCACTGGGTGGAGCTGGGAGAACTGGCACAGACTGTTCTACTTTTTCATCACACAGAAAACTCAACAAGGGGTGGGTAAATCATATTCTTCAGAATGCTGAGTGGAAAGTGAAATAACCAAGTCCAAGATTCAGTGGCAAATGTAATTAACCATGTAACATTTTGTTGTTACTGCCAAAGGAAAAGATGTTAGTGAAATTATTTATCTTTTAAATGACAATTTAATGATTTTTTATAAAATTGTGCTAAAGATAGACAATCTAATGGATGTTTAATTGAATTTGCAGATCATAGAAATGGTCAAAGCAGTGAAAACATTTTCTGCGTTGCAGAATTCTACAATTGAAGGAATAGAGATTCTGGCAATCAAATTCCAGAATATTTTTCTAAATCTGAAAAAGAGTCATTATGACATTCTGGATCATCGGAAGAAGGAGTTCAATACAGACTATGCTACATTCATGAAACAAATGTTCGATTTAGAGGTAACAACAGAGTCAAGGAGAATAAACTCCATCAGTAGTGCATAGCTAATGTTACTTATTAACTTAAATTTACTGTCCTTTCTTTACTTAAATATTCCCTTTCCATTTTTACCTTTCTTCCTTAAGAATTCATAGCTTTCGGCACTCTCATTTTGCTAAAATATAAAGTGGTGGGGATTTGTGCAAATATTTTATAATGATGGTTTTCCTGACTGGGGAATCTGAATAATAGATTAAAGATTAACCTGTTGTCCATTTACCACTGAAAAGAGGACAATTATCCTCATTGAATTGTAAATATTTGGAATTCTCAACTCCATCAGACTATGGATGCTCAGTCACTAAATGTACTCAAGACTGAGATTGTGTTATGATCTTGGAGGGATAGTAACTTTTGAAAAGAAATTGAGGTTCACATTTGCAAACTGAAAGAATAATGTCAAAACATTTAAGAACTTTATATTGTACGCAAGTCTAAAGAAAATGAGTACTACTCATTCAACATTATGGGAGGATTTTCCTTGAAATCAGGAAAGTCTAATATTGGGTGGGAAAATCAGCATTTGACTAAAAAATATTATAATCCAGGGTCAGAAACTCCAAGATATTTTATGAAGTTAGCATCGATCATAAGTTTTGCACTTTGAATTTTGGCACAAAATGTTTCACTCCAGATATAATTCAAATAACCCATTAAGGAGCTTTTATCAAATGAAGTTTATTTAAGAATACAGATGATATATAGAAAGGAAATTAGCAAGAACTTTTACCAATTGCAAATGAGAAAAAAAATGATATTTATAAAACTTAACAGCTCAATGTACTATTCTAACCAAACAAACCTTCTTACAAACATACACCTAGCCCAGGTTTAGCACAGAAAATATACATGTTCATGTGATGCTGCATCTTGCAGCTTTGCAACACCTGATGTGAATTACTCCTTTGGATGGAGAAATAAAACTCTGGCTTTGGTATCTTGAAGCTCCCTGCACACCTCGAGGTAGAGATAGAGCCACTGCTGGCCTCTAGCTTTTAACCAGCAAACCACTGACAACATAATTTCTATTCCAGACAGGCAATAAAGCCTGCTTCCAAACAGCCAGCAAAATTTCTCGTACCAAGGAGAGAGGGAAAAACATTGTAGACAGCCTGGAGTCCATACACGTTCTGATTAAAATGGAAACTAAAATTGATTTCACTTTGAAGAAAAATATATTGTGGAGTACAGTAGTGTGAAATTTTGAATGTTGATGGTTTCAGTGATGGAACAACACTGAATGTCAAGAGGTAGTGGTTAGATGGCTATTGACTGGCATTTGTGTGGCGTCACTGTTGCTTGCTACTTGTCAGCTCAAGCCTAGATATGTATGGCAAATGGTGCTGAACATCTGACCTTATGACTGACAGAAGGTCATTGATGAAGCAGCTGAAGATAGTTGGGCATAGGACCATTACCTTGAGAGATACTGTGGAGCTGAGATGACTGACCTTCCGGAACCACAACTACAACTATTTTCCATCTTGCCAAGCATGGTTCCAACCAGTAGAGAATTTGCTCCCTATTAGGGCTCCTTGATGCCACACTTTGATGAATGTGGCCTTGACTTTCACTTCACTTCAGTGAAGAAGGATGCTGTAGAGGTAAAAATGAGAGAGCCCAGCGGAAGAGCATGACTGGATCAAACAGCCATAACAAAGGATGCATGAGAGAGAATACAAATAAAGCAGTGATTCTTTTTACTCAGTCAGTGGGATATGGCATCACTGACTGGCCAGCATTTATTGCTCATCCCCAATTGCCCTTCATCAGAGGGCAGTTGAGACTCAACCACATTGCTCCGGCTCTGGATCCTCATTTGGAACAGGCTAGGTATGGATGGCAGATTTGATTTCCTTCTACAAAGGACATGAATGAATCAAATGGGTTTTTCTGACAATCAACAATGATTTTGTAGATTTCAGCTAACTCTTAATTCCAGACATTTTTCAACTGAATTCAGATTCCACCATCTTCTGTAGCGGGTTTCAAATCCTGATGTCTAGACCATCACTTCTTGTCTGGAGACACCAATAGCAGCAAAGAATAGGAAATAGAGAGTGTGAATAGGAGACAGAGAGTATGGGGGAAGAGCACAGACCTGCCTGGAAACACCAGCAGCACAAGATAAGAAAGAGATGGGGAACATAATAAGAGTGCAGACCTGGCTGGAGACATCTGTATCAGTAAAGGATAAGAAAAGAGAGAGAGACTTGTGGAAGAACAGGGATGTGGTTGGATATACCAGCAGGAGTAAGAGAATTAGCCAAAAGAAGGAACATATAAATGTAGGAACAAGCGGACGTCCTTCATGCCTGATTCTTTATTCAATTAGATCATAATTCCCATCTATCCCATGTCACTTTTGAGCATTATTCCCATATTGCTTGATATCATTAGTAATCCAGAAATCAATGATGAGAAGATTAAAAGTTTATAAATGCATATTGACAGCATAGGAGAATGGGCCAGAATCTGGAAGATGGAGTTTAATGTGGATAAGTTTGGCACGGTGGCACAATTTTAGTACTGCTGCCTCACATCTCTTGGGATCTGGGTTAAATTTCTAGCTTGGGTCGCTGTCTGTGTAGTTTGCACATTCTCCCCATACGTGGGTTTTCTCTGGTGATCTGATTTCCTGCCACAGTTCAAAGTTGTGTGGGTTTGGTTGATTGACCATGCTAAATTGCCCTTGATATCCTAGGATGCATAGTTAGAGGGATGAATTGGGTAAATATGTGGAGTTATGAGGACAGGATCTGGTTGAGATTGGTGTCAATGCAGACTTGATGGGCTGAATAGCTCTTTCTGCACTATAGGTCTTCTATGATTCTATGAAATGTGAAGTGATGCATTTTAGCCAGAAAAATAAAAGGGAAAAGTACTATTTAAATGGAAACAGATTCAAAAGCATCTGTGTAGAGCGATCTGGGTATTCTTGTGCATGAATCTCAGAAAGTGAGTATGCAGGTGCAGAATGTTATAAAGAAGGCAAATTGAATCTTGGCATTTATTGCAAAGGATCTAGACTATAAATGTAGAGAAACGTTGTTACAATTTGTATGGAGCATTGTGTTCAATTTTTGTCACCTTCTTTGAAGAAGGATATTGTGGCACTGGAGACAGTTCAGAAGAGGTTTACTAGATTGTTTCCAATTTTGAAGGGCCTGTCATATAAGGAGCAGTTGAGTAGCTTGGGCTTGTACTCGCTGGAGTACTGAAGAATGAGGGGGGATTTGATTGAGGTATATAAAACATTCATTGGGATTGATAAAGTAAATGATAGCCAAATATTCCTTCCTTCTAGCAGAGTCTAGGACAAGAGGTCATAGTTGTAGAGTAAGAGGGGGAAAGCTCAAGACATGAGATAAGGAGCGGCTCATAGAAGGTTGAGAATCTATTGAATTCACTGCCTCAGAGTGCAGTGGATACAGAATCAATTCATGGATTCAAGAAAGGAACAGGTAAATATTTGATCAAAAGCAGGATAAAGGGCTATTGAGAAAAGGTAGAGAAGTGGAGTTAGGATGAAATGGTCATCAGCCATGATCATATAGAATGGCGGAATAGGATTGAACAGTTGAATTGCCTACTCTTGTTCCTAATTCCAATATTTCTATATTCCTAATCTATTCCCACATTTTTGATCATGTGATTTTAATAATTCTGTCAGGTCATTTCGATGTTCCTCTGGAAGGTAACTTGATTAATTATCCCAATTTCTGGTAACTTCCTCATATCGTAATTTAACTGGAGGATTATCAAATTAAGAGTCATCTGGATTTGCTTCTTCACTCTGACTTATAACGAATAAAATATCTTGCTTTTGTTTTCCTCCCTTATCAAAATATCTTGCAAGCATATTCACATGACACACTGTGAGTTTTCCTTCCATCTAGCATTTTTATCAAATTCTTCTCACTCAATTCCATTTCAGTTTTATAGAATTATAGAATCCCTATAGTGCTGAAGGAGGCCATTCATCGTATCAAATCTGCACTGATCACAATTTCATCCTGTGATCCTAGACATTTAGTCTGCTAATTCTCTGACACTAGGATCAACTTATCATGGCCAATCAACTTAATCCACACATCTTTGAATTGTGGGAGAAAACCAGAGCACCTGGAGGAAACCCACGCAAATGCAAGGAAAATGTGCAAATTCCACACAGACCAAAGCTGGGAATTAAACTTGGGTCCTTGGCACTGTGAAACAGCAGTGCTAACTATGTGCTACATCATGATAAAGCATCAGCAATCATGTTCTTTCCTCTTGCTTTTCTCGACACTCTGCTTTTGTTCAACTGCTTCCTCTTTCTTTTCAGAGACATCGTTCTGTTTTCAGTCCTTTAATTCCATTATTATAATTGTAAACATAATTCTGGTGACATCCTCAGAGAGTTAGGCAGGATCCAGAGAATAAAACTTTACATTGAATTCAAGGAATAGGTAAAAGGAACAGGTAAACATTTGATCAAAAGCAGGATAAAGGGCTATTGAGAAAAGGCAGAGAAGTGGAGTTAGGATGAAATGGTCATCAGCCATGATCATATAGAATGGCGGAATAGGCTTTCTTTTTCTTCGCTGAAACCAACCAGTTCTTTTGATTTTCAGAATGTCAAAACAAATCCTTTTAGAAGATTGAACTGCTCACAGACTTTGTCAAAGAGAACCTGCCCCTTTGTGTGCTTTCTCACCTTAACGTGTTTGTTTAGGCCGATCCAGAAAGTTCACTTTATTCCTGTCCCTGCTCTTGTTAACTGGCTGTATTTCCTGTGTGAGGAAGTCTAAATTCAGCTTATGTTGCAAAATGACACACTCAAAATTCTTTCCAGAATCTTCTAATTTTAGCTTCAGATTTCTTCTTTTTCAATTACAACACAATTTACAATTCTGAAACTGTTAGAAAATCTCATTTTTTTTTCTATCCCCGAGAGTGGCACAGCAACATAGTGGTTAGTATGGTTAGTACTGCTGCCTCACAGTGCCAGGGCACCTGGATTTAATTCCGGATTTGGGTGACTCTTTGTGTGGAGTTTGCACATTCTCCCCATGTGACCTTACTCTGTGTGCTCTGATTTCCTTCTACAGTTCAAAAATGTGTGGGCTAGGTTGATTGGACATGCCAAATTGATCCTTAGTGTTAGGTTTGAGGAATGAGATGATCTCCTCTGGGACTGCTTAGAGTTAGCAGACTGGTCAGGATTTAAAAACTCTGCCACCAGCCTGAAAGAGTACAACACTATAGTAATTGACTTCATAAGTAAGAGTATTGAAGACTGTGTGCCAAAGAAACATATCCATGCATTTCCCATTTGGAAACTATGGATGAACAGAGATATTCACTGCTTGCTGAAGTCTAGTCTGAGGCGTTCAAGTCAGGTGACCCTGACCTATACAAGAAAGCCAGATATAATCTAAGGAGATCCATCAAAGATGCCTAAAGATAGTACTGGACCAAACTAGAGTCCCAGGCTAGTCACACGAATCCCCGCCGACTATGGTAAGATCTGCAAGACATAAAAGGCGACAAGATGAAGGCATGTAAAATCGCTGGCTCCAATACACCTCTCACTGATGAACTCAATATATTCTATGCCTGTTTTGAGCAGTGGGTCAGTGAGAACATGCACTCCACCCCGCAAGCTTTGAATAAACCTGTATCCAAAGTCACCATCGCAGATATCAGAGTAGTCTTCTCAAAGGTCAATTTATAGGAAGAGACTGGCCAGGATGCGGTGCTTGGATGAGCACTCAGATCCTATGCAGATCAGATGGCAGGAGTATTCACAGACACCTTCAACTTGTCTTTACAACAATCTGAGGCTGTTACCTGCTTCAAGAAGATAACTTGGTTATCATCCCGGTACTAAAGAAAAGCCAAGTAGTGTACCTTAATGACTATTGTTTGGTGGCTCTAACATCTGCAAAGGCGACCAAAAGGTTAGTCATAGCACAAATCAATTCTGGCCTCCTAGATTGCCTGGATCCAGTACAGTTTGCCTTCCACACAAGAGATCCACAGCAGACACTTTCTACACAGTCTCAAACTTGGAACATCTGGATAACAAAGACCTCTTTGTCAGACTCCTGTTTATTGACTACAGTTGAGGCTTCAACATTATTATTCCTATTAAAATCATCTCCAAACCCTGGGCTCAGCTTCTACCTCTGTGACTGGATCTTGATCTTCCAAACTCACAGACCATAATTAGTAAGGATAGGCAACTATACCTCCTCCATGATCACTCTTAACATCGGTACCCTACAAGACTGTATCCTCAAACCCTTATACATCTATGACAGTGTGGCTAAATTCTCTTCCAATTCAATTTCAAATTTGCTGATGACACCACAATAGTGGGTCAAATCGCAAACAATGATAAGACAGAGTACAGGAAAGAGACAGGGAACCTGGTGAACTGGTGCAATGACAATAATTCACCCTTCAATATCAACAAAATGAAGATGGTCATCAACTTTAGGAAGCGTAGTAGAGAACATGCCCCTGTCTACATCAATGGGGATGAAGTAAAAATGGTTCAGAGTTTCAAGATTCTAGGTGTCCAGACACCAACAACCTATCTTGGTTCCTCCATGCTGACACTATAGTTAAAAAACCCATCAATACATCTATTTTCTCAACAGACTAAGGAAATTTGGCATGTCCACTATGACTCTCATCAAGTTTCACAGATATATGATAGAAAGTATCTTTTCTGGCTGTATCACAACTTGGTATGGCTCATGCTCCATCCAAGACTGCAAGAAACTACAAAGGGTTGTGAACAAAGTCTGGTCCATTATTCAAACCAGCCTTCCATCCATTGACACTGTTTATATTTCCCGCTGCCTTGGAAAAGCAGCCAGTATAATCAAGGACCCCATGCACCCCAGATATGCTTTCTTCCACCTTCTGTTGGGAAAAAGATACAAAATTTTGAGGACATGCACCAGTCGACTCAGCAGCTTCCTTCCTGCTGTCATCAGATTTTTGAATAGACCTACCTCACATTATGTTGACCTTTCTCTACAGACTAGCTATGATTGTAATACTGCATTCTGCACTCTCTCCATTCCTTCTCTGTGAATGGTATGCTTTGTCTGTAAAATGCGCAAGAAACAATACTTTTGCTATTTACAAACATTTCTGACAATCATAAATCAAATAAAATCAGAGGGTTTAACAGAGTAAATGCTGGGATAAAGGCTGGAGTGGGATTGTTATCAATGCAGGCTCAATGGGCCAAATGGTTTCTTGCACTGTATGGATTCCATGTTCCTATGATTCTTTGAAGCTACATTGATGAAGTAAATTGGACAATTTTGAATTGTGAAAGTAAAGATAATATTTTTGTTCCAATGTAGTTTAAAAATTTCTTTGTTTATTCTGGATCTTCATCATCATTTTCTGCATATTCTTTGGCAAAGATATGTAGTAGATTGGCTTTTTTGATGTCAAAATTTTATGTTATTATGGTTTTAGCCGACATTAGCCTCTGGTAATGCCTAGAAGGCACATTGGCACCACTCACCAGGCATCATGCAGTGCGAAGGGGATGGAGCCTGATGGGGCAGGGTTTATGGGGGCACATTAGTGGGGGTGGAGGCTGCCACTCTGCACTTGGTGGTGACAGAAGGAGGTTAATCAGTGATCAGGGCTGGCCATTGGGATGGAGGGGTGTTGTCAGCCTGCTGGGGGCCAAGTCTGTGGGGCAGGAGATTGGAACTTCTCGTGGCAGGGAAAAAGGGATCAAGCCTGGCAGGCCAGCAGTTGGGGCATGGCCAGTGATGTGGGGTCGCCAGCCTGGCCAATAATTGATCTGACCAGTGATCGGGAATACATCAGTGTGGGACTACTATGTGCTGATTTTGACACTGACAGATTGGCACATGCACAGTGGTCTGCTCAGTACAATGGTCTTGGCCTCTCCAGTGGGAATAGGCCCCGCCCCTGATTTTCCATGAGATTCACGCAGTCCGTAGAGTGTGAGAAATTAAATTTGAAAATCCAATTGAGAAAACCAGTGCAATAATACACAAGTTTAACACTTCCACCTCATCTTAATTTACTAGATCACCTTTTTCCCTTGGTATCCACGTCTATACAAGCTGTATAGATCTTTACACAGGTTTTTCACAATAACTTCATTGCAGTGTTAATGGAAGCCTATTTGTGACATAAACACATTTAAACTTTAGATTTATTATCCCAGCAGTTAATTTGGAATGATGGTACCATTTCAAGCACAGTTATACTTCACACTTTTCTCTTTTTCTTTTGTCTGCAGTAGTACAATACTTCTGCTCCTCAATCTTGAGATCACATAAAACTGCTGATTGATTTATATCTTTCTTCTCATTGATGATGAGTTGCTGTCAGCAATCCTGCAGTTTATGTTCAGTTAGTTTCAATGACTCAGGAGCAGGCTTCAAATCAGTCAACTTTTCTTGCATCTGTCTCTGCATCTGCTCAATTTCCTTATTCACGTCATTGTCCAGTAATTTGTTCTCTTTCTCCTCCTTCACCAGTTTTACATTGCAGTCATCTGCCTCTATTCAAGTCTTCATTATCTGAAATGTGTAACTATCCAGCAGCCCGCTGTAGTGTTTGACTAAGACTTTCGGTTGCTGCATCTCAGACTGAGAAAAGATCAGTTTCTCTTCCTGAATCTTGCCTAGTCAGTGAGAAGTCTCATAACACCAGGTTAAAGTCCAACAGCTTTAGTTGGTAGCACAAGCTTTCAGCGCGCTGCCTTTCATCAGGTGAGTGGAGAGTTGGGTTCACAAACAGGGCATAGATAGGCACAGATTCAATTACAAGATAATAGTTGGAATACGGGTCTTAACAGGTAATCATGTCTTTACAGGTACAGGCAGTGAGAATGGAGAGAGGGTTAAGCATAGGTTAAAGAGGTGTGAATTGTCTCAAGACAGAACAGTTAGTAAGATTTTGCATCCTCAGGCAAGTTGTGGGGGTTACAAGTAATGTGACATGAGTCCAAGATCCTGATTGAAACTGTCCTCATGTATGCAGAACTTGGCTATCATGCACCAGGTAGACAGTACATATTCTTGTGACTCAGCCAACATTATCTACCTGATATGCTGCAAGGAAGAATGCCCCAAGGCATTACATTGGTAAAACCATGCAGATACTATGACAATGGATGAAACAACATCACTTGACAATCACCAAGCAGGCGTGTTCCCTTCCTATCGGGGAACACTTCAGTAGTCAAGGCCATTCAGCTTCTGATCTTTGGTTACGCATTCTCCAAGGCAGCCTCAAGGCACAAGACAATGCAGAATAGCTGAGCAGAAACTGATAGCCAATTGCCCCACATTGACATGAAATAGGATTTGATTGTTCTCACGAGATTTTCTGTTTCTGACGCCAAACTTTCCAACATGATCAGGAATGGAAAATCCTCGCTATTAACTCTGAATCTTGGACCACTGATGCCCCCAGGCCTGTATCTTTTCTTTCTATTAATTTAATCCTGTGAGGACATTGATCTCAACTGTTGAAATTCAAACCATCCCTTTTAAATAGGTGCTTTGTGCCCCCAAACTGATTCAAATGGCTCAACAACCTAAAGAACTCCATTTTATATCATCTTTGAAGCCATGTATAACCCTCATTTAATTCTTATATAAAAGCAAAATACTGTGGATGTTGAAATCTGAAACAAAAACAGAAAATGTAGGGAAATCTCAGCAGGTCTGACAGCATTGTTGGGGAGAGGAGAGCCAACACTTCTGGTGTACATGACATTTCATCAGAGTGAAATATGTTGAGTTAAATCATCACAGTATGTTGCAATTTTAAAATGTTTTGTATAAATCTTTCAGGGAATGAATATTATTCTAACAGGTTGTTTCTTTTCTGTTCAAATATTTCAGAATTTACTTAATGATTCCATGAATAGCTGTTTTACTCAAATTATTTCTTCACGACATGCTTTACAACTTTTGAACAGGTAGGTATTTAACCAAATGTTTTGGCAATGGTAAGAATAAATTTTGGAAAGGATTCGTTTTCCATTTCCAAACATGCACGTTTTAAATTTTCCATGACCCAGAGATGCAAACGCTGTCAAGTTTTCCTATATTTTCACACACACAAAAAAATACTTTAGCTGTTTGGACCAAATTCCATGTAACTTGAGATAGTAAGTATTAAGTGATAGTAAGACAGGCTGTTCATGAAATACAATTCTTGACCTAATCTGTAAAAAAGCATTTTATGTTTGAAACTGGTTATGATAAATTTATGCATCAGTGGTTAAAATGTACAGCTGCTTTGAATGGCTGCCAATTTTTTTGGTATTTTTAGATGAGGTATTTTATCAGGTTTACCATCATCAAAAACTGTTATTCCCAGGATCTAAACTATGGGAAGAATTTTACCAGCCTATCTGCCACAAGAACCAGCAGGTGAATGTGAATCACAGAACAATCCATGGACCTTGGGCAGGATTTTATAGACTTATAGACTTTATAGATGAGCAAGGCCATAATGCTCCACCTGACGTCTTTCAGGTTATTTCTGAAAGTAAATTATAACGAAAATTAAGAATTGTAATAATAGACATTATTCTATCTAAACAGAAACAAAGTAAAATGGAAAAGTAAACATTTTCTGATACCCTTGGATTTAAGTATAATATAGTAAATGTACGCCCTTATTCAAAAAGACAGGGAGAAAGAAAACAGGAAATTACAAGAGAGTTAGTTTAACAGAGTGATCTGATTGTCTTAGAGGAGGCTATGGTAGTGTAGTTTCATTGTCACTGTCACGGCACGAGTGATCCGGAGACCCAATGCAAGGTCTGAAGTCCTTGGTTCAAATCCCAGTAGATGGTAGAATTTGAATTCAATATATGTTTGGAATTAAAAGCCTAATGATAACCATGAAAACATTATTTTTCATGCTCAGTTCCAGAGTTAGTCTTAAATTTAGCTCATTCCAGTGTTGGTCTTAAATCTAGCTCAGTTCCAGTGTTAGTCTTAAATCTAGCTCAGTTTCAGTATTGATTTTAAATCTAGTTCAGCTCCAATATTGGTCTTAAATCTAGCTCAGTTCCAATATTGATCTTAAATCTAGTTCAGTTCCAATATTGGTCTTTAATCTAGCTCAGTTCCAGAATTAGTCTTAAATCTAGCTCAGTTCCATTGTTGATCTTAAATCTAGCTCATTCCAGAGTTAGCCTTGAATCTAGTTAAGATCCAGTGTTGGGTCTTAAATCTAGTTCAGTTCCAGTGTTGGCTTAAATCTACCTCAGTTTTAGTGCTGGTCTTAAATCTAGTTCAGTTCCAGGGTTAGTCTTAAATCTAGCTCAGTTCCAGTGTTGGTCTTAAATTTAGCTCAGTTCCAGTGTTGGGCTTAAATTTAGCTCAGTTCTAGTGTTATATCTTAAATGTAGCTCAGTTCTGGTGTTGGCTCTTAAGAGTCAAGATCAAATCTGGTGTTAGTTTTGAAAAATTGAGATCAGTTCTGATGTTAGTTATTATAATGCCAATTGTGATGCTTGATTTTGAAATGTAGCTCAATTCTGGCATTGGCTCTTAAATCTGGCACAGTTCTGGCACTGGCTGTTAAGTCTGGCTCAAGTCTGGCTTTGGGTTTTGAATCTACCTCAATTCAGGAGTTAGGTTTGATTTGATTTAATATTGTCACATGTATTAACATGCAGTGAAAGTATTGTTTCTTGTGCACTATGCAGACAAAGCTTACTGCTCATAGAAAAGGAAAAGAGAGAGTGCAGAATATAGTGTTGCAGAAATAGCTAGGGTGTAGAGAAAGATCAACTAATGCAAGGTAGTTCGTTCAAAAGTCCGACAACAGCAGGGAAGAAGCTGTTCTTGAGTTGGTTAGTATGTGACCTCAGACTTTTATATCCTTTTTCTGAAGGAAAAAAGTTAAAGAGAAAATGACCAGGGTGTGTGGGGTCCTTAATTATATTGGCTTTGCCGAGGAAGTATAGACAGAGTCTGTGGATGGGAGGCTGGTTTGCATGATGGATTGGGCTACATTCTCGACTTTGTAGTTCCTTGCAGTCTTGGCATAGTAAGATCCATATCAAGTTGTTGTACAACCAGTAAGAATGCTTTCTATGGTGTGTCTGTAAACGTTGGTGAGAATTGTAGCTGACATGCTAAATTTCATAGTCTTCTGAGAAAGTAGAGGTGTTGGTAGGCTTTCTTAACTCATGTTGACATGGGGGGGACCAGGACAGGTTGTTGGGATCTGGAGGCTTGCCGGTAGTTGTAGTTTTTAAGCTATATAAGTACTAACCTCTGGGTATTGGCCTCATTGTTCCTGAGGAGCAGCACGGAGAGGCAGTGATTTGAGCGAGTGTAAAGTTTGAGTTTAAAGTAATTTTAACATTTTCTTTTTGGTTAAAGTAGCGAGCGGTGGTAGTTTTTTGCCTTTTTTTTAAAACTAACGAAACCGGAAGTCATCATAAAGAGGCTTGCCGGTAGTTGTAGTTTTTCTCTCTGACTCTATAAATTGGTACAGAGAGGAGACCCGATACTCTACACAGGTAGATTATCCCACCCTCCCCCCTCCTCTAACCTAATAATAAAAATGTGTGGGAAGTTTTTTTTTTCTCTTCTAGAAATTAAAGTATCAGAGATGGCATGCAGGCAGTACGTTGCACCTCCTGCGGTATGTACGAGGTGAGGGACACCAGTAGTGTTCCTGGTGATTATACCTGCAGGAAGTGTGCCCATTTGCAGCTCCTTGAGGATTGTGTTAAGGAGCTGGAGCTGGAATTAGAGGAACTCCGGATAATTCGGGAGGCTGAGGCGGATATTGATAGGAGTTACAAAGAGATAGTCACTCCTAAAAGAGATTCTTGGGTAACTATTAGGAAGAGGGGTAAGAAGCAATTGGGGAGACAATCCTCCGGGGCTGTTCCCCTCCAAAATAAGTTTTCTGTCCTGGAGGCTACAGTTGAGGAAGAATCAACTGGAGATAGCCAAAGGGAGCAGGTCTCTGGGGGTGAGCCTGCTGGGAATGCTAAGGTGGGTAGGGGGAATAAGAGATTGGGCCTGGTAATTGGAGACTCCATAGTTAGGGGGACAGATAGGAGAGTAAATAGTAATAAACGGGACTCAGGGCTGGTGTGTTGCCTCCCAGGGGCCGGGGCCCAGGACGTCTCAGAGCGGGTTCTTAAGATTCTTAAGGGAGAGGGGAGTCAGCCCCATGTCATAGTTCATGGAGGGACACATGATGTAGATAGGACAAGGGAAGGGGATATTAAACAGAAATTTATGGAGTTGGGGTGGAAGCTTAGGGCCAAAACAGACAGAGTGGTTATCTCTGGACTCTTGCCTGTGCCATGGGATAGTTTAGAGAAGAACAGAGAGAGGGAATGTTTGAACTCGTGGCTGCGGGGATGGTGCAGAAAGGAGGGGTTCAGGTTCTTGAACAATTGGGGCTCATTCTGGGGTAGGTGGGACCTCTACAAGAGAGATGGTCTACACCTGAACCAGAGGGGAACCAATATCTTGGGGGGAAAATCTGCAAAGGCTATGCAGAGGGGTTTAAACTGATTCAGAGGAGGGGTGGGATCCTGAGTAGTTTGGATGTTAAGAGGGACGAGAATAGGGGGGTCATAGATGAGAACTGTAAAGCACAGCAGCATACGGGTGGAGGAGGGCATTGTTGGAAATGCGTATACTTTAATGCAAGAAGTATTCGCAATAAGGTGGAGGAACTTGCAGCTTGGATCAGTACCTGGAACTTCGAAGTTGTGGCCATTTCAGAGACATGGATAGAGCAGGGACAGGAATGGTTGTTGCAGGTTCCGGGGTTCAAATGCTTCAGTCGGAGTAGAGAAGGAGGTAGAAGGTGGGGAGGAGTGGCATTATTAGTCAAAGACTGTATCACAGTGACAGAAAGGAAGTTTGATGAGGACTTGTCTTTGAGGTAGTATGGGCTGAGATTAGAAACAGGAGAGGAGAGGTCACCCTGTTGGGAGTCTTTTATAGACCTCCTAAAAGTTCTAGAGATGTAGAGGAAAGGATTGCAAAGTCAATCCTGGACAGGAGTGAAAGTAATAGGGTAATTGTTATGAGGGACTTTAACTTTACTAATATTGATTGGAATAGCTATGGCTCTAGCTCGTTAGAGGGGTCAGTTTTTGTACAAAGTGTGCAGGAAGGTTTTTTGACTCAGTATGTAGATAGGCCAACTAGAGGTGAGGCTACATTGGATTTGGTGCTGGGCAATGAGCCAGACCAGGTGTTAGGCTTGGAAGTTGGTGAACATTTTGGTGATAGTGATCACAATTCGGTTACATTCACCTTAGTGATGGATAGGGATAGGCATGAAGCTGGGGGCAGTAGTTATAGCTGGGAGAATGGTAATTATGAGGTCATAAGGAGGGAATTAGGGTGCATAGGTTGGACTAGGAAACTACAGGGACTGGGAACATCTGAAATGTGGAGCTTATTCAAGGAGCAGCTACTGCGAGTCCTTGATAAGTATGTCCCTGTCAGGCAAGGAGGAAATGGTCGAATAAGGGAACCATGGTGTACTAAAAAAGTTAATTCGCTGGTTAAAAGGAAAAAGGAGACTTGTGTCAGGATGAGGCTTGAAGGATCAGTTAATGGATAGATTATAGCTATAGATTAGCCAGGAGGGAGCTAAAGAGTGAGTTGACGAGAGCTAAAAGGGGACACGAGAAGACTTTGGCTGATAGGATCAAGGAGAATCCTAAAGCTTTCTTTAGATTTGTTAAGAATAGAAGATTGGTTAGGGCAAGATTAGGGACAGTCAGAGGCAGCAGTCGGAAGTTGTGCGTGGAGCCTGAAGAGATTGGAGAGGCACTGAACAAATATTTCTCTTCGGTGTTTACGCAGGGAGATGTAAATGTAGTTGTGGAAAACACTGGGATACAGGGTTGCAAACTGGAAAGTATTGAAGTAGGTAAGGAGGATGTGCTAGATATTCTTGAGGGTTTGAAGTTAGATAAGTCCCCTGGGCCGGACGGGATTTACCCTCGGATTCTCTGGGAGGCGAGAGAGGTGATTGCAGAGCCTCTGGCTCTGATCTTCAGGTCGTCGTTGGTTACGGGTATAGTGCCGGAAGACTGGAGGATAGCGAATGTGGTCCCATTGTTCAAGAAGGGGAAGAGAGACTTTCCGGGGAATTATAGGCCGGTGAGTCTTACTTCTGTTGTGGGCAAAGTATTGGAGAGAATTATTAGGGATAGGATTTATAGTTATTTCGAGAGAAATGAATTGATTGGGGATAGTCAGCATGGTTTTGTGAAGGGTAGGTCGTGCCTTACTAACTTTATTGAGTTATTTGAAAAAGTGACCAAAGAGGTGGATAGGGGTAAGGCAGTTGATGTGATATATATGGACTTCAATATGGTGTTCGATAAGGTGCCTCATGGAAGGCTTCTGCAGAAAATGCAGATGTATGGGATTGAGGGTGATTTAGCTAATTGGATTAGGAATTGGCTAGCTGATAGAAGACAGAGGGTGGTGGTTGATGGAAGTTATTCATCGTGAAGTTCGGTTACAAGTAGTGTACCTCAGGGATCTGTTTTGGGACCCCTGCTGTTTGTAATTTTTATAAATGATCTGGATGAGGGTATTGAAGGATGGATTAGTAAATTTGTGGATGACACCAAAATCGGAGGAGTAGTAGATAGTGAAGAGGAGTGTTATAGTTTGCAGAGAGACTTGGACAAATTGCAGAGCTGGGCCGAGAGGTGGCAAATGAAGTTTAATGCGGAAAAGTGTGAGGTAATTCACTTTGGCAGGAATAACAAATGTGTAGAGTATAGGGCTAATGGTTGGACTCTTAATAGTTTTGAAGAACAGAGGGATCTTGGTGTTTATGTGCATAGGTCCCTGAAAGTTGGCAATCAAGTCGATAAGGTTGTTAAGAAAGCATATGGAGTCTTAGCTTTTGTTGGTAGCAGGATTGAATTTCGGAGCCGCAACGTCATGTTGCAACTGTACAAAACTCTAGTGCGGCCGCACTTGGAGTATTGTATACAGTTCTGGTCCCCACATTATAAGAAAGATGTGGAGGCATTGGAGAGGGTACAGAGGATGTTTACCAGGATGTTGCCTGGTATGGAGGGCAGGTCTTATGAAGAGAGGCTGAGGGATTTGAGGTTGTTTTCGTTAGAAAGAAGGCGGCTAAGAGGAGACCTTATTGAAACATATAAGATGATTAGAGGTTTAGATAGGGTGGACAGTGATATCCTTTTTCCTAGGATGGAGAAAGCTAACACGAGGGGACATAGCTTTAAATTAAGGGGTGGTAGTTATAGGACGGATGTCAGAGGTAGGTTCTTTACCCAGCGGGTGGTAAGGGTATAGATGCAGTTGTAGATGCGCCAAGTTTGGTGGCGTTTAAGAGGTTAGTAGATAAGTTTATGGACGAAAAGGGAATGGTTTAGGTTAGAAGGTCATTGCTTTTTCCTAATTGGTCGGCGCAACATCGAAGGCCGAAGGGCCTGTTCTGCGCTGTAATGTTCTATGTTCTATGTTCAATGGACACCTAAAAACTTGAAATTCTTGACCCTTTCTACTTCGTAGATGTATGTAGGAGCATGTTCTCCTTTACGCTTCCTGAAGTCGATGACAATCTTCTTCATTTTGTTGACATTGCGGTAGAAGTTATTGTTGGTGCACCACTTCACCAGATTCTCTATCTCATTCCTGTACTCTGTCTCATAATTGTTTGAGATTTGACTCACAATGGTGGTGTCAGCAAACTTGAAAATTGAATTGGAGAGGAACTTGGCCACACAGCCATTGGTGTATGAGAACATAGAACATCAAACATAAAACACTACATCACAAACAGGTCCTTCAGCCCACATGTTGTGCCAATCATATCTATACCTGCCCGGCCATAGAACTATCTGTAACTCCCAATCCCATTAAATCCCATGTACTCATCCAGAAGTCTCTTAAAAGACCCCAGCATGTTCGCCTCTACCACCACTGACGGCAACCAATTCCATTCACTCACCACCCTCTGAGTGAAAAACTTACCTCAAACATCTTCTCTGTACTTGCCTCCGAGCACCTTAAACCTGTGTCCTCTCGTAGTGATCATTTTAGCCCTGGGAAATAGTCTCCGAGAATCCACTCTATCTATAGCTCTCCACATCTTATAAACCTCTATAAGGCCGCCTCTCAACCTTCGTCTCTCCAGGGAGAAAAGACCTCACTCTCTCAACCTATCTTCATAAGACATGCACCCCAATCCAGGCAGCATCCTTGTAAATCTTCTCTGCACCCTCTCAATAGCTTCCACATCCTTCCAATAGTGAGATGACCAGAACTGCACACAGTACTCCATGTGGGGTCTTATTAAGTTGCAGCATTACCTCCCGACTCCTAAACTCAATCCCTCTATTAATGAAAGCCAGTACACCATATGCCTTCTTGACCACATCCTCCACTTGCAGGGCAGATTTAAGAGTCCTATGGACCCGGACCACAAGATCCTTCTGCTCCTCAACATTGCCGAGCCTCCTACCCTTCATATTATACTCTTTCATCCCATTGGTCCTGCCAAAATGGATCACCACACATTTATCCGCATTGAAGCCCATCTTCCACTTCTCCGCCCAGTCTTGCACCCTATCTATGCCTCGCTGCAACTTAAGACATCCCTCCAGACTACCCACAACACCACCAACCTTCATATCATAAGCGAACTTACTAACCCATCCCTCCACTTCCTCATCCAGGTCATTTATGAAAATGACAAACAGCAAGGGCCACAGAACTGACCCCTGGGGCACTCCACTGGTGACTGACCTCCATGCAGAAGAAGACCCATCCACAACTACTCTTTGCCTTCTGCAGGCAAGCCAGTTCTGGATCTACAAGGCCAAAGGCCCTTGGATCCCATGCCCTCTCACCTTCTCAAGGAGTCTTGCATGGGGGACCTTATCAAATGCCTTGCTGAAATCCATGTACACCACGTCCACTGCTCTTCCTTCGTCAATGTGTTCATTCACGTTTTCGAAGAATTCAACTAGGCTCGTAAGGCACGATCTGCCCTTAACAAAGCCATGTTAACTCTTTCTGATCATATTGAATTTCTCTAAATGCTCATAAATCCTATCTCTCAGAATCCTCTTCATCACCTTATCGACCACTGAGGTCAGACTCACTGGTTGGTAATTCCCTGGGCTATCCAAGTTCCTCTTCTTGAAAATAGACACCACGTCCGCAATCCTCCAATATTCCGGAACCTCTTCTGTCTCCATCGACAATCCAAAGATCATCGCCAGGGGCTCTGCAATCACTTCCCTCACCTCCCACAGTAACCTGAGGTACATAGAACATAGAACATAGAACATTACAGCACAGAACAGGCCCTTCGGCCTTCGATGTTGTGCCGACCAATATAAAAAGCAATGCCCCTCCAAACTAAATCATTCCCTTCTCCTCCATATACTTATCAACTAACCTCTTAAACGCCACCAAACTTGGCGCATCTACAACCGCTGCAGGCAGGGCATTCCACTCCCGAACCACCCTTTGGGTAAAGAACCTACCTCTGATATCCGTCCTATAACTATCACCCCTTAATTTAAAGCTGTGTCCCCTCGTGCTAGCTTTCTCCATCCTAGGAAAAAGGCTATCACTGTCCACCCTATCTAAACCTCTAATCATCTTATATGTTTCGATTAGGTCCCCTCTTAGCCTCCTCCTTTCTAACGAAAACAACCTCAAATCCCTCAGCCTCTCTTCATAAGACCTGCCCTCCATACCAGGCAACATCCTGGTAAACCTCCTCTGTACCCTCTCCAATGCCTCCACATCTTTCTTATAATGTGGGGACCAGAACTGCACACAATACTCCAAGTGCGGCCGCACTAGAGTTTTGTACAGTTGCAACATGACGTTGCGGCTCCGAAATTCAATCCCTCTACCAATAAAAGCCAAGACTCCATATGCCTTCCTAACAACCTTCTCGACCTGACTGCCTACTTTCAGGGATCTATGCACATACACACCAAGATCCCTCTGTTCATCTAGACTACTAAGAATCCTACCATTTGCCCTATACTCTACACATTTATTATTTCTGCCATAGTGCATTACCTCACACATCCCATCCGGACCCGGCGACTTATCTACTTGATGGAATTTAACAGTTCCAACACCTCCTCTTTCTTAATGGCCACATACTCAATCTTTTCAGGTTGCCACAATCCTGTAGTACAGCCCCCCAGACCATTCTCCACTGTGAATACTGAGGCAAAGTACTTATTAAGCACCTCTGCCATTTCTTCTGGTTCCACACAGACTTTTCCCCCTTCACCTTTTATGAGTCCCAGTCTATCCTTTCATCTTCTCTATCTTCTCATCCTTTTACTCTTCACATATTTGTAGAATGAGAAATATGAGAAATATAGTAGGGGCTGAGAACACAGCCTTGTTGGGCACCAGTATTGTGGAGGTGGAGGGATCATGGAGGAGGTGTTGTTGCCTATCCTTACTGATTGTGATCTGTGAGTTAGGAAGTTCAGGATCCAGTCACAGAGTGAGATGTCAAGACCCAGGGCCACAGAGTTTGGAGATGAGTTTCATAGGAATAATAGTGTTGAAGGCTGAGTTATAGTCAATAAATAGGCATTCTTGTTATCTAGGCATTCCAGGGTTTAGTGCAGGACCAGGGAGATGGCACCTGCTGTAGGCTTGTTTTGGCAATTGGCTATCTGTAGTGGATCCAGGTAGTCCTGGAGGCTGGAACTGATTCATATCATGACTAGCCTTTTGAAGCACTTCATAATGATGGATGTCACAGTCACCGGCTGATAGTCATTAAAGCAAAGTTTTCTTTCGGTACCGGGATGATGGTCATCTTCTTGAAGCAGATAGGGACCTCAGATTGTTGTAAAAAAAATTGAAGATGTCTGTGAATACTCCTGCCAGCTGATCCACTTAGGACCTGAGTGCTTGTCTGGGTACTCATCCAAGCCTGTTGCTTTCCGTGGGTTGACCTTCAAGAAAGCTGCTTTGACATCTTCAATGATGACCCCAGATACAATTCATTCAGAGCTTCCAGGGTGGAGGGCATGCTTTCGCTGACCTCTTGCTCAAAATGGGGGTAGGGTGCATTGAGCTCATCGGTTGGGGTGGGGGTGGGGGGGAGTGGTGGTGGTGTAGGGGTGCTGGAGCTGACAATTTTACATGCCTTCATCTTGTAGCCTGTTAAGTTTTGCAGACGTTATCATAGTTGGCGAGGTTTGGTGTGGCTAGCCTGAGACTCTAGCTTTGTTCAGTCCTGTCGTTTGGCCTCTTTGATGGATCTCCTTTGATTGTATTTGACTTTCTTGCATTGGTCAGTGTTGCCTGACTTGAATGCTTAATATCTGGACTTCAGCAAGCAACGGATATCCCTATTCATCCATGGTTTTCAGTTCTGGAACACATGGATTTGCTCCAGAGAAAAGAGTCCCAGTCTATCCAACCTCTCCTTATAACTCAAACCATCGAGTCCTAGTAGCATCCTAATAAATCTCTTTTGCACTCTTTCTAGTTTAATAATATCCTTTTTATAATAGGGTGACCAGAACTGTACACAGTATTCCATATCCTAATAGTCGATCCAAACCAAAAATAGTTTGGTTTTTAATCCATAGATCTATAAACATGGACAGGGATAGCGGGTAGAGGTGGGAACATCGGGGTGGCGGTGTGGGCTCGTTGGGCCAAAGGGCCTGTTTCCCGTGCTGTTTTGTTCTTTGTTCTTTGTTCTTTGATCTCAGTACCATGGACCTGACTGCTGCTGGTTGCCCTGAAAGGTCATCACCTAATTGTACCCAAAGAGGCATATCAGTCAGTGAGGGGAATGGCGACAGAGGAATCCTGCATTGTCTGCCTTTCCTGGTAGTCACACAACACCTGCACCTGCATCTTAAATGTGACAACCTCACCAAAACTCTTATCAAGATATTCTCAGTATCCCTGATGATCCTGAGTGCATCCAGCTGTAGTTACCCATGGACGCAATTGTTCTTGATACAGTCACCAGGATACTGCAAGTCTCCCTGAACTCCCGCTTCTAGCAACAGCTACTGTGCTACCATAGGTGGTATGGTAGCACAGTGGTTAGCACTGCTGCTTCACAGCTCCAGGGACCTGGATTCCCGGCTAAGGTCACAGTCTGTGTGGAGTTTGTACATTCTGCTCATTTCTGCGTGGATTTCCTTCAGGAGCTGTGGTTTTCTCCCACAGTCTAAAGATGCGCAGGTTAGGTTGACTAGCCATGTTAAAATTGCCTCTTAGTGTCCTGGGATATGAGGTTAGAAGGATTAGCGGGTAAATGTGTAGGTATATGGGGACATGGCCTGGATGGGATTGCTGTCAGTGCAGACTCGATGGGCCGAAGAGCCTGTTTCTGCACTATAGGGTTCTATGATTCTATGACAGCATGCCACAGTCTTAACTGCCATATTGGCTGCAAGTATTGAAAAATAGTTAAAGAGACCTTGTCTACTCCTACCTGTATGTCTGCTCTACCTCCTCTCATGCCAAAGTGTCAGCATTTCTACTCTAATTCTGGCCCATCCTTCCAATTGCCATTCCCTTGTACACTTAAGAAAGATATAATAACCTTACCTTGCTTTTTCTCCTCACAGTGCTCTTTTTTTCAGTTGGAGAGGGAGAGAGGAAAACACTTATGTAGAGTTTTGGGTTTAATCACTCATTGACACTAGCTCCTTTGCAATCCACTGTTCACAGAAAGCATAGAAAGCCTACAGTGTAGAAAGAGGCCATTCGGCCCAACGAATCTGCACCAACCGTGGGAGGAAACTGGAGCACCCAGAGGAAACCCACACAGACACGATGAGAATGTGCAAACTCCACACAGTCAGTGACCCAAGCTGGGAATCGAATCCAGGTTCTTGGAGCTGTGAAGCAGCAGTGCTAACCACTGTGCTACCGTGCCCTTTCAGTCGTGCTGTGTCAATGTCTCCAAGAATTCCTTTCACTGACGTCTCTCTGCTGCCCTCTGATTCAGTTCATGAGTTCCCATTTGTAGCAGCCTTGACATATCACCTATCTTGCCATTCTTATGTGTTTTAATCAATTAACTTAGGACCCTTAGGAATATTGACAGGTTGGAAATCTGGAATGCACATGTCCACCGATCACTGAAAGTGGAAGGCAGGTGGATAAGGTAGTCAAAAAAGCATACGGCATGCTTCCCTTCATCAGTCGGGCCATTGAGTATAAAAATTGACAAGTCATGCTGCAACTAACCTAAATTAGGCCTCATTTAGAATATTGTGTACAATTCTGGTCACCACACTTTCAGAAAGATATGGATGCTTTGGAGATGATACAGAAGAGGTTTACCAAGATGTTGACTGCTCTGGGTGGGGTGGGGGGGCGGGGGGAAGTGGTATTAGCAATGAGAAGAGGTTGGATAAACTCAGTTTATTTTCACTGCAATAACAGAAGTTGAGGGGTGACTGGTTAGAGGTTTACAAGATTATGAGTGGCATGGACAGTGCGAATAGTCAGATGCTCTTTCCTAAGATAGAAAAGTCAAATACTATGGGAATAGGTTTAAGGTGTGCAGGAATAAATTTGGAGAAGATGTATGAGGCATGTTTTTTACATAGAGTGTGGTGAATGTCAGAAATACGCTGCCTGGGGAGGTGATGGGAGCAGGTATGATAGCGGCATTTAAGGGGCAACTAGACAAATACATAAAGGATGGAAATGGAAGGTATGTACTATGGAAGTGCATACATTTTTAGTTTAGGTAGACATCAGGCTTGGAGGGCCGAACGGCCTATTCTTGTGCCATGCTTTTCTTTGCTCTTTGTTTCTCAATTATTTATTTTCATTTTTGCATATATTTACTGCATATTCACCAGATACTTACGAAACAGCAAGCTTCTTCCCAAATTCCTACAGGATCAAAGTATTAGATAAAATAAACAAATACCTCCCTTCCCTTTTCACTGAATTGCTCAACTCAAACTCTCAAAATTCCATTGAGATAATACTCCAGCATGTTTATTATCACTGCCAGTCTCTTTTCACTGTCTCTTCTTTTGATTGTTTTTCACTCCTCCATTGAATCTTCTGGATTTCAATTGTATTTTCTACTCAACCCTTTCCTAACAGCGCTATACATGTACGTACACACAGGGACTGCAGAGGTTTAAGAAAGCATTTATGTACTATTATCTGATTTGGAATGGGCAATAAATGCTGGTCGAGCCAGTGACATCCACAAATTTAAAAAGTACATTTCTTTGTGTAAATTTCTAAATCATTTGTTTGCCCTCCCTTTCAAGGTGAAATTGTGTCCTGATCGTCTTTTCTTTTGAGATATTCCATTCAGCTACCTATTTTTCAGCCAACCTTTTCATCTGACAGAGATATGTTCGTACTTCATTGAAGTTGGCTCTCCCAGAGTTAATTTTTCTTTCTCTGGACTGTTTATTGTCCTTTTCCATAGTCAGCCTAAAATGTATGTTACAATGATCATTGTAGCATAAATATACTCTGACAGAAACATCATCCTCTTGGCCACCTCATTTGTCCTTTAGAAGCAATGCTATATCCTCATGATCCCCACACAAAAAAGAGCTTCTCCACTGTTTTCAAGTCAATAAGCAAGAACTTTGCTAGCCTGCATACAAGTGGACGTAGAGTGAAAATATCTCAGGAAAGGTTGGGATTTCATTTGGTGACCATAAACTAATTTGCTGTCGACCTCACAAAATCTGCAGATAAGTTTTAATTAAATTGGCGATGATGTCAATGGTCGTGACTTTTAAATCTTACTTAGGAGTCCTTATGACAATATCACACTCAGAAGTGAACCAAGGGACAGGGATGGTTGGGATTGAAACTGATGCAATTGTTGCAATGGTTTTTTTCAAACTGTAATGAGAAGGGAGATTAAGAGCAAATGCAAATTTTAAAAAGATCATCTTGTTTGAGGACTGCAAGGGACCTGCAATTTCTGGGGAGTCAACTTAATCTGGAATTACAAAAAGGCCACTTGAGGGAATCTAAACTGCTAATCCTGCTGGAAACAGTCTGTCTAAAAATTTAGGCTTATTTATTTACTTAGCGAATGCAACGTCCTTAAACCAAGAAGTTTTTTCCAGTTCTGCTGTGCTGAGTGTGGCTGGGCTTCTGCTGAGCCTGGTATTTGGACGCCCTTCTCTAAACATGTGGTGCATAGTTTGCTCCCTCTCCCACAAGTACATAACTGGCTGACACAATGTTAATCTGGTTGCTTTTAGGGGGTGTAGAGTTCACTCAGTATTGCATCCCCTCAAATTAGTAGGATTGTCAACATAACTTCCCAGCTCCCATTCCTTCCTCACCCTAATACCTTAGCTCCATTGATGTAGGAAAAGAACAAGGGGTTGGGGTAGCTAAAATTAATATGGCTGAAAAAAATGAAGTGATTAATAACGTTTTCACTGACATGAAGACAGACTCCAGGGCTGTGTTTTTCAATGACAAGAACACTGCATTTGCCTGACGAAGATGAAAGTCGAAAGCGTGCAGATTTACTATCAAATAAATCGGTTGGATTTAAAATTGGTGTTGCCAGACTCTTACTGAATTTACCCCAGTCCAACGCCGGCATCTCTACATCATTTTCAACCCAAGACATTAAAGGAAGCATGGCTTCACAGTATTGTCACTGATAAAACAAAATTCATTTCCTCTTCTTTCTGTGGCTATGACTCATCTTTCATTCCTACATCCTATAAATATTTCCCACTTTCTATGCCTTTTAGCTTTGACAAAGGGTCATCTGGACTCGAAACATCAGTCTTACAGTTGCTGCCAGATCTGGTGAGCTTATGGCAATATTGGATGATTTTAATATGCCCATAGCATGGAAGAATCAAATTAGCAAGGTTAGTCTGGAGGCAGAATTCATTGAATGCATTAGATTGTTTCTTGGAACAGTATGTTGTGGAACCAACCAGGGAGCAGGCCACTCTGGATTTGATATTGTGTAATAAGGAGGGATCAATTGATGACCTCATTGTTAAGGATCCACTAAGGAGTAGTTTGTGGATGAGAAAGTGGAGTCTGGAATTAAACAAAGGAAATTATATAGGCATGAGGACAGATTTGGCCCAAGTAGAATGGGCAGGAAAGCTAAAAGGTAGGATAATGGATGAGCAGTGGCAGTTGTTTCAGGAAACACTCAAGCCCTCACAACTAAAATATATCCTAATGAGAAAGATGGTAAGGGGCGGTAAAACATCATTCACGGTTAAACAAGGAGGTGAAGGACAATATAAAGACAAAAACTAAGGTATGCCATATGCAAAGTCTAGTGGCAGGCTGGAAGATTGAGAAACTTTCAAACATAAACAAAGAACATAGAATATAGAACATAGAACATTACAGTGCAGTACAGGCCCTTCGGCCTTCGATGTTGCGCCGACCAGTGGAACCAATCTAATGACCCTCTAACCTAAACTATTCCAATATTATCCATATGCCTATTCACTGACTATCTGAATGCCCTTAAAGTTGGCGAATCCACAACTGCTGTAGTCTGAGCATTCCACGCCCTTACTATCCTCTGAGTAAAGAACCTACCTCTGACATCCGTTCTATAATTATCACCCCTCAGTTTAAAGCTATGTCCCCTTGTGTTAGCCATCACCATCCAAGAAAAAAGGCTCTCACTGTCCACCCTAACTAATCCTCTGATCATCTTGAATGCCTCAATTAGGTCACCTCTTAACCTTGTTCTCTCTAATGAAAATAACTTCAAGTCCTTCAGCCTTTCCTCATAAGATCTTCCCACCATATCAGGCGAACCTCCTCTGCACCCTTTCCAATACGTCTACATCTTTCTTATAATGCAGTGACCAGAACTGTACATAATAGTCCAAGTGCGGCCACACCAGAGTTTTGTACAGTTGCAACATGACCTCATGGCTCCGAAATTCAATCCCTCTATCAATAAAAGCTAACACAGTGTACACCTTCTTAATAACCTTATCAACCTGGGTGCCAACTTTCAGGGATCTATGCACATGTACACCGAGATCTCTCTGCTCATTGACAGTATCAAGAGTTCTTCTATTAGCCCTATATTCTGTACTTCTCTTACTCTTACCAAAGTGAATCACCTCACACTTTTTTGCATTAAACTCCGTCAGCCCAGCTCTGCAGCTTATCTATGCCCTTCTGCAAACTGTAACTTCCATCCTCACTGTCTACAACTCCTCCGACTTTGGTATCATCAGCAAATTTACTAACCCATCCTTCTACATCCTCGTCTACGTCATTTATAAAAATGACAAACAGCAGTGGCCCCTAAACAGATCGCTGAGGTACACCACTTGTAACTGAACTCCAGGTTGAATATTTCCCATCAACCACCACCCTCTGTCTTCTATCAGCCAGCCATTTCCTAATCCAAACTGATAAATCATCTTCAATCCCATGCATCTGCATTTTCTGCAATAGCTTATCTTGGGGATACTGAAAAAATTAATAAAAAGAGCTCAGGTAAATTACAGAAAAAAAATTAGCACAAAATATCAAGAAGGATAGCAAAATCTTCTATAGGTATTTAAAAGGGAAGAGAGTCGTTAGGGTGAATATTGGTCCCTTGGAAGATGAAACTGGAGAATTAATAGTGAGGAACACTGAAATGGCAGAGTTGCTTAATGTATACTTTGCCTCAGTTTTCACAGTGGAAGACACTTGGATCATTCCGAGGGAATAGGCAAGTCAGAGGTAATAGAAAGAGTAGAAATTGAAACAATGAACATTGAGAGGGAAAAGGCACTCAGCTAACTATTGGGATTGAGGGCAGATAACTCCCCCGGGCCTGATAGTCTTCATCTGAGGATGTTAGTAGAAGAGGCGGCAGACACAGCAGATCCATTGATTATGATATTCCAAAATTCCCTGGACACAGGAAAGATTCCAATAAATCGGAAAATGCTAATGCAATTCTCTTATTCAAAAAGGGAAGGAGGTGAAATATGGAAAATTACAGACCAGTTAGTTTAACATCTGTTATTAGAATCAATTATCAAGGAAGCAATATCAAGGTATTTGGAAAGTCAAAATACTATCCATTAGAATCAGCATGGTTTTATGAAAGGCAAATCATGTTTGACTAATTCGCTAAAGTTCTTTGAGGATGTAACAAGCAAAGTGGATAATAGAGATCCTGTAGATGCAGTATATCTGGACCTCCAAAGTCATTTGATAAGGTGCTGTACAAAAGGTTAATACACAAGATAAGATCATATGGGATTGGTTGTAATTTATTAGCTTGGATACTTGACTGCTGCTAGACAGAAAACAGAGAACTGCGTATTGACTGGGCGACGCAAGTCAGAGATGGTGGGCTGGAGGAAGAGTTCTTGGAATGCTGTCTGGATGGGTTCCTCGAACAGTATGTTACAGAACCGATGAGAGAGTGAGCTATCTTGGATCTAGTACTATGTAACAAGGCAGGTAGAATTAGGGATATTCACATGAGGAATCCTCTAGGGAAGAGTGATCATAGTTTGGTAGAACTTATGATGCAGATGGAGGATGAGAAAGTAGTGTCCCGGACTTGTGTCCTATGCTGGAACAGAGGGGACTATAATAGGGTGAGAGAGGAATTGGCGACTGTGGATTGGAGGAGTACATTGGTTGGTAGGATGGCTGAGGAACAGTGGAGGATTTTTAAAGAGATCTTTTTCAGCACTCACCAGAAATATATTCCGATGGTAAAGAAGGACTGTAGGAGAAGGGAAAATCAGCCGTGGTTCTCAAAGGAAATTAAGGACAGTATTAAATCAAAAGCTGAGGTGTTCAGAGTGGCTAAAAATAATGGGTGATCAGAGGATTGGGCAAGTTTCAAACAACAGCAAAGAATGACTAAGAAGGTGATTAAAAAAGGAAAGATAGAATATGAGGCTAAACTAGCTCGAGATATCAAAAATGACAGTAAAAGTTTTTATAAATATATAAAGAATAGGAGGATGGCCAGAGTTAATGTTGGATGAGGATGTTGGAGGATGAGAGGGGGGTTTAGTGGTGGACAATAAGGATATTGCGGAGACTTTGAATATGTTTATTGTGTCGGTCTTTACTGAGTAGGATGTAAATAGCTTGCCCAAAATTAAGCATAGAAGGGTGGTAGGAGATGAGATCCTTGATGAGATTACAGTCACTAGAGAGGTGGTGCTTGATAGGCTACGGGGCTGAGAGTAGATAAGTCCTTGATACAGGATGGAATGCATACCAAGGTTCTCAAGGAAATGGCAGAGGTGATAGTAGATGCCCAAGTAATTATCTTTCAGAATTCGCTGGACTCCGGGAAACAATTTTAAACAATTTAAACAACACCAATTTTAAATCCAACCAATTTATTTGATAGTAAATCCACGAGCTTTCGACGCTATGTTGTGCCTTCGTCAGGCAAATGCAGTGTTCTGATCTGCAGAAGCACTCATATCCCCACAGACAGTTACAGATTGCCGATTAGAATGCGAATCCTTACATCTAACCTGCTATTCAAGTGTTAAAGTGGCTAACAATGTGTGTGAAGGAAATCCTGAGCATTGGTTAGAGAATTGTGTATTTTCTCCAGACAGCACAGTAAATGAGGTTTTTTGCTAATCCAGGCAAGTTACGGGGGTTACAGATAGTGTGACATGAAGCCAAGATCCCTGTTAAGACCGTCCTCATGTGTGTGGAACTTGGCTATCAGTCTCTGCTCAGCAACTCTGCGCTGTCGTGTGTCACGAAGGCCCTCTTGAAGAACATTTACCCGCAGGTCGGAGGCCGAATGCCCATGACTGCTGAAGTGTTCGCCCACAGGCAGGGAACTGTTTTGCTTGGTGATTGTTGAGCGATGCTCATTCATCCGCTGTCGTAGTGTCTGCATGGTCTCCCCAATGTACCATTATTTAAGTGGTGAAAAGCTGCAGCATGCGACGGTGCAGAAGGACCTGAGGGTCCTTGTGTATGAATCGCAAAAACACAGTCTGCAGGTGTAGCAGGTGATCAAGAAGGTGAATGTAATGGTAGCCTTTATAGCTAGAGGGATAGAATATAAAAGTAGGGAGGTACTCTTGCAGCTGTACAGTGTACTAATGAGGCCGCAGTTGGAGTACTGTGTGCAGTTTTGGTC
Source organism: Sphyrna mokarran (assembly GCA_024679065.1). Lineage (NCBI taxonomy): Eukaryota > Metazoa > Chordata > Chondrichthyes > Carcharhiniformes > Carcharhinidae > Sphyrna > Sphyrna mokarran. Next base: position 6,281,875 of record JAGIQG010000005.1, read on the forward strand.
GTCACATTTGAGGAAGGATATATTGGCCTTGGAGGGGGTGCAGAGAAGGTTTATTAGGCTGATACCAGAGACGAAGGTGTTGGATTATGAGGAGAGACTAAATAGACTAGGTTTGTTCTCATTGGAACATAGAACAAGAACATAAAACATTACAGCGCAGAACAGGCCCTTCAGCCTTCGATGTTGCGCTGACCAATTAGGAAAAAGCAATGACCCTCTAACCTAAACCATTCCCTTTTCATCCATAAACTTATCTACTAACCTCTTAAATGCCACCAAACTTGGCGCATCTACAACTGACGCAGGCAGGGCATTCCATACCCTTACCACCCTCTGGGTAAAGAACCTACCTCTGACATCCGTCCTATAACTACCACCCCTTAATTTAAAGCTATGTCCCCTCGTGCTAGCTTTCTCCATCCTAGGAAAAAGGCTATCACTGTCCACCCTATCTAAACCTCTAATCATCTTATATGCTTCAATAAGATCCCCTCTTAGCCGCCTCCTTTCTAACGAAAACAACCTCAAATCCTTCAACCTCTCTTCATAGGACCTGCCCTCCATACCAGGCAACATCCTGGTAAACCTCCTCTGTACCCTCTCCAATGCCTCCACATCTTTCTTATAATGTGGGGACCAGAACTGCACACAATACTCCAAGTGCGGTCGCACTAGAGTTTTGTACAGTTGCAACATGACGTTGCGGCTCCGAAATTCAATCCCCCTACCAATAAAAGCTAAGACTCCATATGCCTTCTTAACAACCTTATCGACTTGATTGCCAAGTTTCAGGGATCTATTAACATATACACCAAGATCCCTCTGTTCATCAATACTACTGAGATTCCTACCATTAGCCCTATACTCTACACATTTTTTATTCCTGCCAAAGTGAATTACCTCACACTTTTCCACATTAAACTCCATTTGCCACCTCTTGGCCCAGCTCTGCAACTTGTCCAAGTCTCTCTGCAAACTATAACACCTGTCTTCACTATCTACCACTCCTCTGACTTTTGTATCATCCGCAAATTTACTAATCCATCCTTCAATACCCTCATCCAGATCATTTATAAAAATTACAAACAGCAGGGGCCCCAAAACAGATCCCTGAGGTACTCTACTTGTAACTGAACTCCACGATGAATATCTTCCATCAACCACTACCCTCTGTCTTCTATCTGCTAGCCAATTCCTAATCCAAATAGCTAAATCACCCTCAATCCCATACATCTGCAATTTCTGCAGAATCCTTCCATGGGCCACCTTATCGAACGCCTTACTAAAGTCCATATATACCACATCAACTGCCTAACCCCCATCTACCTCTTTGGTCACTTTTTCAAAAAACTCAATAAGGTTAGTAAGGCACAACCTACCCTTCACAAAACCATGCTGACTATCCCCAATCAATTCATTTCTCTCTAGATAACTATAAATCCTATCCCTAATAATTCTCTCCAATACTTTGCCCACAACAGAAGTAAGACTCACCGGCCTATAATTCCCCGGAAAGTCTCTCTTCCCCTTCTTGAACAATGGGACCACATTCGCTATCCTCCAGTCTTCCGGCACTATACCCGTAACCAATGACGACCTGAAGATCAGAGCCAGAGGCTCTGCAATCTCCTCTCTTGCCTCCCAGAGAATCCGAGTCCGACCCATGGGACTTATCTAACTTCAAACCCTCAAGAATATCTAGCACATCCTCCTTATCTACTTCAATACTTTCCAGTTTGCAACCCTGTACCCCAGTGTTCTCCACAACTACATTTACATCTCCCTGTGTGAATACCGAAGAGAAATATTTGTTCAGTGCCACTCCAATCTCTTCAGGCTCCACGCACAACTTCCCACTGCTGTCTCTGACTGGCCCTAATCTTGCCCTAACCAATCTTCTATTCTTAACATATCTAAAGAAAGCTTTATGATTCTCCTTAATCCTATAAGCCAAAGTCTTCTCATGTCCCCTTTTAGCTCTCTTCAACTCATTCTTTAGCTCCCTCCTGGCTAATCTATAGCTATCCATTGCACTAACTGAGCCTTCAAGCCTCATCCTGACATAAGCCTCCTTTTTCCTTTTAACCAGCAAATTAACTTTTTTAGTACACCATGGTTCCCTTACTCGATCATTTCCTCCTTGCCTGACAGGGACATACTTATCAAGGACTCGCAGTAGCTGCTCCTTGAATAAGCTCCACATTTCAGATTGGAGTTTAGAAGGCTGAGAGGGGATCTTATAGAGATGTATAAGATAATGAAGAGTACGGATACAGTAGAGGTTGAGACACTCTTCCCGCTTAGCAAAGGTGTCAGGACTAGAGGGCACAGCCTCAAAATAAGGGGGGAGGGTGCGGTTCAGATCAGAGTTAAGGAGGAATTTCTTCACTCAAAGAATAGTGAATCTTTGGAATTCTCTGCCTGCTGAAGTGGTGGAGGCTTTCTCGCTGGATATATTTAAGTCAAGATTGGATAGGTTTTTGATTGACAAGAGAATTAAGTGTTACGGGGAGAAAGCGGGAAAGTGATACTGAACTACTGCAGATCAGCCATGATCTTTTTGAATAGCGGGGCAGGCTCGAGGGGCTGGATGGCCTACTCCTGCTCCTATTTCTTATGTTCTTAGAGAGTTGGGATAATTTTTGTTCTGGATAGCAAAAAGTGGGGTGCCACAGGATTTGACTCTTAGGTCCCAGCTTTACATTCTATATTAATGATGTGGATGCAAGGATAGTAGGCTCTATAGCCAATTTTGCAGATGTCATAAAAATAAACAGTATGTTGCAATGCGGAAATAAGAACTTTACAAATAGATATAGATAGGTTAGGAGAGTGGGCCAACGTGTGACAGATGGAGTTTAATGTGGGCAAGTGTGAGGTCATTCATTTTGGTCACAAAAATGGGAAAGTGACTTATAGCTAAATGGGGAGAGACTTTGGAGTGCTCTGTGGCAGAGGGATCTGGTTGTCCTCATTCATAAGTCACAGAAAACTAGCATGCAGGTACAGCAGATAATAAAGAAAACAAATGGAATATTGGCATTTATAGCTAAAGGATTAGGATATAAAGATAAGGAAGTAATGTTGCAACTATACAAGGCATTGGTAAGGCTGCGCTGCAGTATTGTGTACAATATTTGAGAAAAAATGTTGTGGCATTGGAGGCAGTTCAGAGAAAGTTCACGAAATGGATTCCAGAGATTGAGGGGTTTGTCATCAGAAGAAAGACTGAACAGTTTAGAACTAAACTCTCTGGATTTTCAAAGAATGTGGGGAGATCAATTTGAGGTATTTAAGATGATAAAAGGTATGGATGAAGTAGACTTGCATTGTATACTTCCACTGGTAGAGCATTCTAGGATGAGAAGTCATAGTCCTAGGATAAGGGGTAGCAAATTTAAAACAGAGTTGAGGAGAAATTACTTTTCCCAAAGGGTTTTGAATCTGTGGAATTTGCTACCCCAAAGTATGGTGGATACTGGGTCAACGAGTAAATTTAAAGAGGAGTGAGACAGATTTTTAATGTAATGGGTTAAAATGTTACGCAAGAAGGCAGGGAAATGGGAATGAGGAGCATATCAGACATGGTCAAATGGTGGCATGGACTCTATGTTGGGCCAAATGGCATAATTCTGGCCCTATATCTTATGAACTTATGAACTATTTTCCAGCATTTTCTCTTTTGGTTTCATTGGTATTGTTTCTGGCTAAGAGACATCTCCAAAGATATCTCACAATTGTAACTTGCTGTTATGGAGAAAGCAGGGTGGCATTGTTGCACAGTGGTTAGCACTGCTGCCTCACAGCATCAGGGACCTTGGTTTGATTCCTGGCTTGGGTCACTTGTCTGTGTGGTGTTTGCATCGTCTCCCTATGTCTGCATGGGTTTCCTCCAGTGCTCCAGTTTCTTCCCACAGTATGAATGATGTGCTGGTTAGGTGTATTGGCCGTACTAAATTCTCCCCCAATGCGCCCAAACAGGCAGTGGAGTGTGGTGACTAGAGGATTTTCACAGTAACTTCATTGCATTGTTAATGTAAGCCTACTTGTGACAAATAAATAAACATAAATTTAATTTTTGCTGTAGGTTACTAAAGAGAACATAATTTTAAATATAGTTAGTAGCACACATTTCTGTTTTGCTATTGATTGCAATTGGAGATTATAATGCAGATTTTTGTTCATCATTATCATTCCTCAATTTAAAAAAAATCCCTTAATTCTAGATTTTTATTCTTAATGAAATCTAAAGTAACCTATTCATTGTGAAGGAATTTTGTTTGAGACTTATGATAATAGTTATCAGATTGCAGTTTTTATGTATTAAATTTGTTGTCCTAGATTTCAGAATTTGAATATACCAACGCTTGAATCAGAAATTGAAGTTGTAGTAGAACGTATTATCCAGCACTTTGCAGGCGAGTTAATGTTCGTACATAAGGTAAGAATGGTGACTTTATATTAAACCATTGCGTTTGTGGGGAATTGTAACTCTTGCAAGAAAGGAGCATTCATCAGAAAGCAATGGCTCACTAGTTGCAAGAATTTAAAGTGTATTTACCTGTCCTCCTCAATTGTACTGAAAGTAGACTTGAGTTACACTACCACCTTAAAAGATGCCTGCTTATAATCAGATTTTATAACTCTTACAGTGGGAAAATTGTGATGTTGGGTGTCAGGGGTTAGGATAGGAGTGGGGTGTTGGAAAGGGGAGCACAAGACACTTCTATATTGTAACTGTTCCTTTTACTCAGGGAACAAAACTTTGTTCAGAAGTTTGTTGAGCTGTACCATGTCAACATATACCAACGTATATGTTGAAGTCCACGTATACCATCAATGCACTCTTACCTCTTCAAAAAGCTTCACAAATTAGTTAAACATGATTTTCCCTTTAAAGTTGGTTTTCCTTTATTAATCTGCATCTGTCCATGTGATTAACTATTGTTTCTAGAATTTTCTCTTTCAAAGTTAAACTGACATGTCTGTTGTTACCTTTACACTGTGAACCCTTGTTCAATCAGAAGTCTGACAACACCAGGTTTAAGTCCAACCAATTTCTTACTGTGTTTACCCCAGTCCAATGCCGGCATCTCCATATTATAACCCTTGTTCAAAACAGTTCTCCGGTTGAGTTTGAGGGAGACTGAAAAATTGCTGCATCTCTCACTTCTTGCAGTATCTTTGGGTGCATTTAATGCTTTAGGACATTGTGATCAAATAGGAAAAATAAGAAATACAAGCATTAGTAACATGCATTTGAGGAAAAATAACAAATCTAATAATTAGGAATGTATTTTTGTGGAAAAACATTCTATTTTAAAAATGGAAATTGGAAGAAAGTTAGATTGGCTGCATTGATGGAACTATACTTATTGCCTGTTTTGAGAAGCCAGTTGTCTCTATTCTAAATTGGAAGCAGTCCCAAAAGCTAGAGGTGCCTGGTGTGTTAACTATTGCTGGATTTTGATGAAAGTTCTAAAACCTATGAGATGTTGCTTTGGGAGATGTATCTTTGAGGTTAGGAAAATCGAGGAGTTTAGAATTGGGTAAATTCAAAGACACTGTGGATAGCCATCAAATGTAATTTTATTTTTTCATTTGTGTTTTATTATGTAATAAACATTTATTTTATTTAAAACCGCCACAAAGGACTTGATTTATCATTGTCCCATGTGTTTGTATATAGTACATTAGTATACAGGGAAAAATATTGTTTCTTGCGTGTGATACAGACAAAGAATACCATACATAGAGAAGGAAAGGAGAGAGTGCAGAATGTAGTGTTACAGTCATATCTGGGTGTAGAGAAAGATCAACTTGATGTAAGGTAGACCCATTCAGAAGTCTGATGGCATCAGGGAAGAAACTGTTCTTGACTACATTGGCACATATCCTCAGGCTTTTGTATCTTTTTCCAAATGAAAGAAGTTGGAGGACAGAATGTTCAGGGTGCGTGGGGTCCTTAACTATGCTGGCATTGCATCTTTGCTCACATTATACCAAATTGTAAAATAATAGTTCAGAACAGGCATTTCCAAATTTCAGTTTTGGATTTAGCAAGACCCTTACATTTAATATCAACTATGCTTTTAACATGTCTGAGTGCCTTGTCAACTTTTAAGCACTGATATCTTTCTCATATCTTCTCCAGATGGTTTAGCATTTACTTTCCAATCCCAATTGCTGTTAAACCCTTTCAGAATTAACTCCTGTGGATCGAGAGTCGCAAACCAGATTTCCTTCTCTAAAAAGCACTGGCAAACCAGTCAGAAATTTGTCATCATTTAACTTTAATTCCAAGTTTTTACTGGATTTTAAATTTCACCATTTGTCATGGTGGGATTCACACCTGGGTCCCCAGAGGAGTACATTGAGTCTCTGGATTACCTAAGTTAGTGATAATACCATGACCCTACTACCTCCCTTCTATATCCCTATAGAGGATTTTACCAAACATTTTTACTGTTTGCTGCCAGTTGCTTTGCATATTTCCTTTTTATTTCCCCAATTTGTTTCTTAACCTATTGTCTGCACCTTTGATCTTCAACCTTGCTCACTATTGCAGTTTCTCTCTGATACTTGTCACAAGTAGAGGCAAGACATGACATCTGAGCAGAAACACCAGAAGCTGCAAAGGAAAAGAGAGAAATAGCAAAGGAAGAGCAAGAATCTGACTGAAAACACAAAAAACAGTGATGAATAAGAGAGAGGATGTAAGGAAGATCATGGATCTGGGTGCAGACACCAGCAGCGGAAATATTTTTAAAAAAAGAGAATTAATGATGTAGTGATTGTGATGGCTGTCTCTTTCAGACAGCACAGCAGAAGAAGATCACCTGGTTTGAGTGATCAATAAAAACTGTGAATGCGTGATCACTCCAGAGGGTGGAATCCTTTCTCTGGCAGAATATATCTGGAAGCCATTTAATAAGCATATAAGGACAGGAGCAGCTAGGGGCTGGTGTTCCAAAGCAGCCTAGACAAGGCTGTCAAGACAGTTCAAACTTGGTTAGGAACAAAAGGTATTTGTTGATAAAGAGAAACTAGTTCCTCTTTATCAAGAAGTAGAACATAGAACATAGAACATAGAACATTACAGCACAGAACAGGCCCTTTGGCCTTCGATGTTGTGCCGACCAAAATAAAAAGCAATGCCCCTCCAAACTAAACCATTCCCTTCTCTTCCATATACTTATCAATTAAACTCTTAAACGCCACCAAACTTGGCGCATCTACAACAGCTGCAGGCAGGGCATTCCACTCCCTAATCACTCTTTCAGTAAAGAACCTACCTCTGATATCCGTCCTATAACTCATACCCCTTATTTAAAGCTGTGTCCCCTCGTGCTAGCTTTCTCCATCCTAGGAAAAAGGCTATCACTGTCCACCCTATCAAACCCTCTAATCATCTTATATGCTTCAATAAGATCCCCTCTTAGCCGCCTCCTTTCTAACGAAAACAACCTCAAATCCTTCAACCTCTCTTCATAGAACCTGCCCTCCATACCAGGCAACATCCTGGTAAACCTCCTCTGTACCCTCTCCAATGCCTCCACATCTTTCTTATAATGTGGGGACCAGAACTGCACACAATACTCCAAGTGCGTCCGCATTAGAGTTTTGTACAGTTGCAACATGACGTTGCGGCTCCGAAATTCAATCCCCCTACCAATAAAAGCTAAGACTCCATATGCCTTCTTAACAACCTTATCGACTTGATTGCCAACTTTCAAGGATCTATGCACATATACACCAAGATCCCTCTGTTCTTCAACACTGTTAAGAGTCCTACCATTAGCCCTATACTCTACACATTTGTTATTCCTGCCAAAGTGCATTACCTCACACTTTTCCACATTAAACTCCATTTGCCACCTCTCGGCCCAGCTCTGCAACTTGTCCAAGTCCCTCTGTAAACTATAACACCCCTCTACACTATCTACCACTCCACCGACTTTAGTGTCATCTGCAAATTTACTGATCCATCCCTCAATACCCTCATCCAGATCATTTATAAAATTTACAAACAGCAGGGGCCCCAAAACAGATCCCTGAGGCACACCACTTGTCACCGACAAGTTTTGTTCCAAACCAACTCTAAATTGTCTTGGCAATGCCAGAAGTGCCATTATATAACATTATTTTTATTCATTTATGGGACATTAGGCATCACTAGCTGGCCAGCATTTATCGCTGATTACTCTTGAGAAAATGGTGGTGAGCCATATTCTTGAATTGCTGCAGTCCATGTTCTGTGGGTTGACCCACAATGCTGTAAGGGAAGGAATTCCATTATTTTGGTCCAGCAACTATGAAGGAATGGTGATATATTTCCATAGTAAGAATTTAGCAACACCAATTTATAATCCAACCGATTTATTTGATAGTAAAAACGCGAGCTTTCAACACTCTGTGTCTTCTTCAGGCAAATGCAGTGTTCTGGTCTGCAATAGCACACATCAGCACAGACAGTCAGAGATTGCTGATTAGAATGCGAATCCTTACATCTAACCTGCTATTGAAGTGTTAAAGTGGCGAACAATGTGTGGGAAGGGAATCCTGAGCATTGTTGGAGAATTGTGTGTTTTCTCCAGACAGCACAGTAAGTGAGGTTTTTTGCTAACCCAGGCAAGTTGCGGGGGTTACAGATAGTGTGTCATGAAGCCAAGATCCCTGTTAAGACCGTCCTCATGTGTGCGGAGCTTGGCTATCAGTCTCTGCTCAGCGACTCTGCGCTGTCGTGTCTCACGAAAGCCCCCTTGAAGAACATTTACCCGCAGGTCGGAGGCCGAATGCCCATGACTGCTGAAGTGTTCGCCCACAGGAAGGGAACTGTTTTGCCTGGTGATTGCTGAGCGAGGTATTCGATAAGGTCCCCCGTGCAAGACATCTTGAGAAAGTGAGAGGCATGGGATCCAAGGGGCTGTTGCTTTGTGGATCCAGAACTGGCTTGTCTGCAGAAGGCAGAGAGTGATTGTGGATGGGTCTTTTTCTGCATAGAGGTCAATCAGCAGTAGAGTACCCCAGGGATCTTTTCTTGGACCCTTGCTGTTTGCCATTTTCATAAGACCTGGATGAGGAAGTGGAGGGCTGGGTTGGTAAGTTTGTCAATGATACGAAGGTTGATGGTGTTGTGGATAGACTGAAGGGATGTCAGAAGTTGTACCGTGACATAGATATGATGCAAGACTGGGTGGAGAAGTGGCAGAAAGACTTCAACATGGATAAATGTGTAGTGGCCCATTTTGGCAGATCCAATGGGATGAAAGAGTATAATATCAAGGGCAACACTCTTAGCAGTGTAGAGGATCAGAAGGATCTTGGAGTCCGGATCTATAGGACTCTTAAATCGGCCTCGCAGATGGAGGTTGTGGTCAAGAAGACATATGGTGTACCAGCCCTCATCAATCGATGGATTGAGTTTAGAGTCGAGAGATAATGCTGCAGCTGTACAAGACCCTAGTCAGACCCCACTTGGAGTACTGTGCGCAGTTCTGGCCGCCTCATTACAAGAAAGATGTGGAAGCTATTGAAAAAATGCAAAGAATATGCTTATCCACTGATCATTCGAACGCTCTTAAACTTGATGAGTCCACAACTGCTGCAGGTGGGGCATTCCACACCCTTACTACCCTCTGAGTAAAGAACCCATCCCTTACATCCATCCTAGAACTACCACCCCTTAATTTAAAGCTATGACCCCTCGTGTTATCCATCTCCATACGAGGAAAAAGGCTGTCACTATCCACCCTATCTGACCCTCTGATCATCTTATATGCCTCAATTAAGTCACCTCTTAGCCTTCTTATCTCTAATGAAAATAACTTCAAGTCCGTTAGCCTTTCCTCATAAGACCTATCCATCATACCAGGCAACATCCCAGTAAACCTTCTCTGCATCCTTTCTAATGCATCCACATCTTTCTTATAATGTGTTGACCAAAACTATACACAATACTCCAAGTGTGGCCGCACCAAAGTTTTGTACAGTTGCAACATGACATTTCGGCTCCGAAATTCAATCCCTCTACCAATAAATGCTAACACACTATACTCCTTCTTAACAACCTTACCAACTTGAGTACCAACTTTCAGGGATCTATGCACCTGTATACCGAGACCTCTCTTCTCATCTACACGACTAAGAGTCCTACCATTAGCCCTATATTCTGCACACATATTACTCTTACCAAAGTGAATCACCTCACACTTTTCCACATTAAACTCCATTTGCCACTTCTCAGCCCAGCTCTGCAACTTATCTATGTCCCTCTGCAAACTGTAACATCCATCCTCACTGTCTACAACTCCTCCGACTTTGGTGTCATCAGCAAATTTACTATTCCATCCCTCTACACCCTTATCCAGGTCATTTGTAAAAATAACAAACAGCAGTGGCCCCAAAACAGATCCCTGAGGTACACCACTAGTAACTAAACTCCAGGTTGAATATATCCCATCAACCACCATCCTCTATCTTCTATCAGCTAGCCAATTCCTAATCCAAATTGTTAAATCTCCCTCAATCCCATGCATCTGCATTTTCTGCAGTAGTCTTCCATGGGAAACCTTATCAAACGCTTTGCTAAAATCCATATACACCACATCAACTGCCTTACCCTTATCCACCTCTTTGGTCACGTTTTCAAAAAACTCAATCAGGTTTGTGAGGCACGACCTTCCCTTCACAAATCCATGTTGACTATACCTAATCAATTCATTTCTTTCTAAATGACGATAAATCATATCCCTTATAATTCTTTCCTAAACTTTCCCCACAACAGCTATAAGGCTCACTGATCTGTAATTTGCAGGATGGTCTCCACTCCCCTTCTTAAACAAGGGGACAACATTTGCCATCCTCCAGTCTTCCGGCAGTATACCTGTAGCCAACGATGACATGAAGATCAAAGCCAAAGGCTCTGCAATCTCCTCTCCAGCCTCCCAGAGTAACCTACGATAAATCCCTTCTGATCCAGGGAACTTATCTATTTTCATACTCTCAAGAATAGCTAACACTCCTCCTTATGTACCTCTATCCTGTCTAGTCTACAACCCTGTATCCCAGTATTCTCCCCAACTCCATTGACATTTTCCTGTGTGAAGACCGACAAAAAATACACATTCAGTGCCTCACCAACCTTTACAGGCTCCACCCACAACTTCCCACTACTGGCTCTGACTGGCCCTAAACTTGACCTAACCAATCATGAAGATTATACGTATTACAGAGAAAGAGGTGCTGGAAGTCTTAATTTGCATCAAGAAAAAATATTTTGACCTGATGAAGTGTATCCCAGGAAATTGTGGGAGACTAGGTAGCAAACTATGGATCCCCGAGCAGAGAAACTTGAATCATTGATAGTCACAGGTGAGGTGCCTGAAGATTGGAGAATGGCAAGTGTTGTTTCTATGTTTAAAAAGGGCTGCAGGAAAAAGCCTGGAAACTATAGGCCAGTGAGCCTCACAGCTGTGGCGGATAAGTTAACAAACAAAGAACAAAGAACAACACAGCACAAGAAACAGGCCCTTTGGCACAATGAGCCCGCGCCATCATTTTAAAATTGTAAGTGTCCTCCTCTACCTATGACCTTTGTCTACGCCTATTGGGGAAGATTGAGAGAAGACTAATTTAGGGACAATTTGTTACACCAGTAAGCCTAAGAATATGTTTGGGATGTGGGAGGAAACCACCTGGAGAAAATCCATACAATCACGGGGAGAATGTGCAAACTTCCACAGACACTGGCCCAAAAATCCATGCTTCTGCACAGCAAACAGTGATAGTCACTGAGCTGTCATGATGCCTGTCAGATGGTCCAGTTTAAGCGTACACTAACAACGTGAAGCATGAGGCAACTCTCGAAGCAGCATCCAAGAGTAGCCCTTGCATGACCCACTGCGTGTATGCCCTTTGGACAACAAGGCGGACAAGGCAGACCGAATCACTTGTGAAGTAAAAGAAAAGACGTCAATAAACATGTACAACTTAGACAGACATTTAGGGAATCCTGAGAAACTCAGAAGTAAGACAAGTGAACCATGAAGTATGTTGGAAGACCCATAGGAATCAGTTGATACCCAAGGATGTCCCAAGGCTCTTAATCTTTATTTAGAACAGTTCTCTGTATCCCTCCATCTCTAGTCCGCTCATCTGCCTATCTAAGTAAACCTTAAACAACTCTAGCATGCCTGCTTCCATCACCCTTCTTGGCAGAGCATTTCAGGCCCCCACCACTCTCTGTGTGAAAAACCTCCCTCAAACATTATTACATTATATCTCACCACCCCCCCACCCCCCCACTTCTCACCCTAAGCCCGTGACCCCTCATAATTTTTGTATCCAACCTAGGAAAAAGCTTACCACTGTTCACTCTATCTATACTCTTCATAATCTTATACACCTCTACTAGATGTCCTCTCATTCTCCGCCTTTCTAAGGAGAATAGCCCCAATTTGCCCAATCTCTCCTCATAGCTCAGTCCTTCCATACCAGGCAGCATCCTGGTAAACCTCCTCTGCACTCTCTCCAGGGTCTCCACGTCCTTCCGATAGTAAGGTGACCAGAATTGGATGTAGTACTCCAAATGCAGGCGAATCAATATTCTATACAACTGCAACATTAGATGCCAGCTTTTATACTCTATACCCCTCCCTATAAAGGCAAGCATACCAAAAGTCTTCTTTACCACATTCTCCACCTGTACCTTCAAGGACTTGTGTATTTGCACCACCAGGTCCCTCTGCATTTCTATACTCTTAATAGGGCTACCATTTATCGTGTAACTCCCCCCTACATTATTTCTTCCAAAATGCAACACCCTACATTTATCTGGATTAAATTCCATCTGCCATTTCTCTGCCCAATATACCAGCTAATCTATATCGCTGCTGTATTGTCTGACACTGCTCATCATTATTAGTAAGTCCAGCCATCTTCGTGTCATCTGCAAACTGCTGATCACACCACTTATTCCCCCTTCCAAGTCATTTATGTATATTATAAATAGTAAAGGTCCCTGTACTGAGCCCTGTGGCACACCACTAGTTACAGACCTCCAGCTAGAAAAGGACCCTTCCACTACTACACTCTGTCTCTTGTTACAAGTCAGTTCTCAATCCAGCTAGATACCTGTACTTGTATCTCATGAGCTTTAACCTTTTCCACCAACCTACCATGAGGGACTTTGTCAGACGCCTTACTGAAATCCATGTTGACGGCATGCATGGCTCATCTTTCGTCGACCGTTTTTGTCACCTCCTCAAAAAATTCTACCACATTCGTAAGGCACCTTTACAAAGTCATGCTGCCTATCACTAATCAAATTGCCACACTCTAAATGTGTATACATCCTATCCCTAAGAATTCTTTCCAACATCTTCCCTACCATTGATGTCAAACTCACTGGCCTATAATTACCTAGGTTATCCCTACTACCCTTTTTAAACAATGGTACCATGTTCGCTATCCTCCAGTCCTCTGGGATCTCACCTGTGTCCAAAGAAGAGACAAAGATTTGCATTGTTGGAATGTATTTTGAGATGTAGGATCTATATGCATTTAGAGACATAAGGACTTATTAGAACATAGAACATAGAACACTACAGCGCAGTACAGTCTCTTCGGTCCTCGATGTTGCGCTGACCAATGGAACCAATTTTATGACCCTCTAACCTATACTATTCCAATGCTATCCATATGCCTATCCACTGACTACTTGAATGCTCTTAAACTTGACGAGTCCACAAACTGCTGCAGGCAGGGCATTCCACACCCTTGCTACCCTCTGAGTAAAGAACCCATCCCTTACATCCATCCTAGAACTACCACCCCTTAATTTAAAGCTATGACCCCTCGTGTTATCCATCTCCATACGAGGAAAAAGACTCTCATTATCCACTCTATCTAACCTTCTGATCATCTTATATGTCTCAATGAATTCACCTCTTAGCCTTCTTCTCTAATGAAAATAACCTCAAGTACCTTAGCCTTTCCTTATAAGACCTTCCCACCATACCAAGCAACATCCTGGTAAATCTCTTCTGCATCCTTTCCAATGTCTCCACATCTTTCTTATAATGTGGTGACCAAAACTGTACACAATACTCCAAGTGTGGCTGTACCAGAGTTTTGTACAGTTGTAACATGACATCTCGGCTCCGAAATTCAATCCCTCTACCAATAAATGCTAACACCAAACGCCTTCTTAACAACCTTACCAACTTGAGTACCAACTTTCAGGGATCTACGCACCTGTACACTGAGACCTCTCTGCTCATCTACACTACTAAGAGTCCTACCATTAGCCCTATATTCTGCACACATATTACTCTTACCAAAGTGAATCACCTCACACTTTTCCACATTAAACTCCATTTACCACTTCTCGGCCCAGCTCTGCAACTTATCTATGTCCCTCTGCAAACTGTAACATCCATCCTTACTGTCTACAACTCCTCTGAGTTTGGTGTCATCAGCAAATTTACTAACCCATCCCTCTACACCCTCATCCAGGTCATTTCTAAAAATAACAAACAACAATGGCCCCAAAACAGATCCTTGAGGTACACCACTAGTAACTAAACTCCAGGTTGAATATATCTGTCTTCTATCTTCTATCAGCTAGCCAATTCCTAATCCAAATTGTTAAATCTCCCTCAATCCCATGCATCTGCATTTTGTGCAGTAGCCTTCCATAGGAAACCTTATCAAACGCTTTGCTAAAATCCATTTTGTGCAGTAGCCTTCCATAGGAAACCTTATCAAACGCTTTGCTAAAATCCATATACACCACATCAACTGCCTTACCCTTATCCACCTTTTTGGCCATCTTTTCAAAAAACTCAATCAGGTTTGTGAGGCACGACCTTCCCTTCACAAATCCATGTTGACTATCCCTAATCAATTAATTTCTTTCTAAATGACTATAAATCCTATCCCTTATAATTCTTTCCAAAACTTTCCCCACAACAGATGTAAATTGTTGTACTGTAATTTGCAGGATGGTCTCTACTCCCCTTCTTAAACAAGGGGACAACATTTGCCATCCTCCAGTCTTCCGGCAGTATACCTGTAGCCAACGACGACATGAAGATCAAAGCCAAAGGCTCTGCAATCTTCTCCCTAGCCTCCCAGAGTAACCTGGGATAAATCCCATCCGGCCCAGGGGACTTAACTATTTTCATACTCTCAAGAATAGCTAACACCTCCCCCTTATGTACCTCTATCCCATCTAGTCTACAACCCTATATCCCAGTATTCTCCCCAACTCCATTCACATTTTCCGTGTAAAGACCGATGAAAAATACTCATTCAGTGCATCACCAATCTTTACAGGCTCCACGTGCAACTTCCCACTACTGTCTCTGACTGGCCCTAATCTTGACCTAACCAATCTTTTTTTTTAATATATCTATAAAAAGCTTAAGGTTTCTCCTTTATCCTATCCGCCAAAGTCTTCTCATGTCCTCTTCTAGCTCTTCTTATCTCCCTCTTTAGTTCTCCCCTGGCTAATTTATAACTCTCCAGTGCCCTAACCGAGCCTTCATGTCTCATCTTCATATAAGCCTCCTTTTTCCTCTTCACTAGTGAACTAACTTCCTTTGTACACCACGGTTTCCTGGTTCTACCACTTTCTCCCTGCCTGACAGGGACATATTTATCAAGGACTTGTAGTAGCTGTTCCTTGAATAAGTTCCACATTTCAGATGTTCCCAGCTCCTGCAGTTTCCTACTCCAACCTATGTATCCTAAATCTTGCCTAATAGCCTCATAATTAGCTTTCCCCGAGCTGTAACTTCTTCCCTTTGGTATATGTCTATCCCTTTCCATTACTAAGATAAATGTAATCGAATTGTGGTCACGATCACCAAAATGCTCACCTACCTCCAAGTCTAAGACCTGGTCTGGTTCATTACCCAGAACCAAATCCAATATAGCCTCACCTCTTGTTGGCCTATCTACATACTGAGTCATAAAACCCTCCTGCACACGTTGTTCAAAAACTGACCCCTCTGATGTGCTTGAGCTAAAGCTTTTCCAATCAATATTTGCAAAGTTAAAGTCCCCCATAACAACTACCCTGTTACTTTCACTTCTGTCCAGAATCATTCTTGCAATCTTTTCCTCCACATCGCTGGAACTTTTTGGAGGCCTATAAAAAACTCCCAACAAGGTGACCTCTCCTCTCTTATTTCTAATCTCAGCCCAAACTACCTCAATAGACAGGTCCACATCAAATGTCCTTTCTGCCACCGTAATGCAGTCTTTAACTAACAATGCCACACCTCCCCCTCTTCTACCACCTACTTTGCTCCGACTGAAACATCTGTACCCTGGAACCTGCATATCCATTCTTGTCCCTGCTCTATCCATGTCTCTGAAATGGTCACAACATCGAAGTCCCAGGTACCTATCCAGGCTGCAAGTTCATCCACCTTATTGCGTACGCTCCTCGCATTGAAGTATACATACTTCAAACCACCCTCCCACCTACCAGTACCCTGCCGAGACCCAGAAACATTATCCATGACCTCAATATTCCCATTCTCCTGTACAGTTGAGCTACTCATGGCCCCATCCCCCTTCTGAATCAGTTAAACCCTCCCCCCGCACAAATAGCACTGGGGGACAATCAGCATGGCTTTGTGATTGGAAAATCATGTCTCACAAATTTGATTGAGGTTTTTTTGAAGGGGTAACAAGAAGGTAGATGAGGTCAGTGAAGTTGCTGATGTCTACATGGGCTTTAAGCAAGGCTTTTGACAATGTACTGCATGGTACATTGCATAAGGTTAAATCTCATGGGATCCAAGGTGAGGTATCTAAATGGATATAAAATTGGCCTCTTTGTTGCCAGGAGCCAGATGATGATTGTAGAAGATAGTTTTTCAAACTGGAGGCCTCTAACCAGTAGTTTGCCTCAGGGATCAGTGCTGGGTCCACTGTTATTTATTGTTTATATTAATGATTTGGATGAGAATGTAGGAGGCATGGTTGCTAAGTTTGCAGATGACACAAAGACTGGTGACATAGTGGACAGTGATGAAAGTTATCTCCGATTGCAACAGGATTTTGATCAATTGGGCCAATCAGTTGACAAATGATCGATGGAGTTTAATTTAGATAAATGTGAGGTAATGTATTTTGGTAGATTGAACCAGGGCAAGACTTATTCAGTTAATGGTAGAGTTACAGAACAAAGAGATCCTGGGGTAATGTTCTTGGCTCCTTGAAAGTGGAGTTACAGATGAACAGAGTGGTGAAGAAGGTATTCAGTATGCTTGGTCAGAGTATTAAATACAGGAGTTGGGAAGTCTTGTTGAAGCTGGACAAGACATTGATAAGGCCACACATGGAGTACTGTGTGCAATTCTGGTCACCCTATTATAGAAAGGATAGTGTTAAACTAGAAAGAATGCAGAAAAGATTTACTAGGGGATGCTACTGGGATTTGATGGTTTGAGTTATAAGTAAAGACTGTACAGACTGGGACTTTTTTCTGGAACGTAGGAAGCTGAGGATGATCTTGTAGAGGTCTATAAAATAATGAAAGGCAGAGACAAAGCAGACAATCAATATCTTTTCCCAAAGGTAGGGAAATCTAAAACTAGAGGGCATAGATTTAACGTGAGAGGAGAGGAATGCAAAAGTGCCCAGAAGAGCAATTTTTTCACACAGAGGGTGACGAGTATTTGGAACAAGCTGCCAATCGTAATAGTAGAGGCTGGTACAATTTTGTCTTTTAAAAAGCATTTAAACAGTTACATCAGTATGGTGAATATAGACTGATATGGGCCAAATGCAGGCAATTGGGATTAGCTTTGGGTTTAAAAATAGGATAACATGGACAAGTTGGGCCAAAGGGCCTGTTTCCATTCTGTAAACCTCTATGGCTCTATGACTGTAAGTGTATGATTCTAAATATCCAACTAATCTGAAAATGGGAGAATTCCAGGTCCGTTTTTGGGCGAGTATTCCTGACAAATCTTATGCATTCTGTCTCTAAAAAAAATGGACTAGCCAGTTTCTAGCCAGAAAGGCGGTGGACAGATCTCTGATGCTGCACATGCGCATTAACAGTGACAGCAGTCTGACAGACAGAAATAGAGCTGTCAGGCTCCTACTACTACGAATATGCCCAACATACGGCCCTTGCTGTCCAGACTGATCGCTGCCCCCCACCCCCCTGATTGCACGCAGTGGCAGCAGGCCCCTCTCCTCTCATTGACTAGGCCTCATTTGCCCTGCAAACCGCTACTGCTTGTTGAACATTGCCCATTTGCCAGCCTGGCATTGTCAAAGGGCACCCATGCTTTGCAGTTGGCTCCCTGGGCAGCCTCAATGGCCTCAATGGTTGTGAGACCAACACAATTGCTCTCTGTTCATGGGGAGCATGTGTTTTCTCCCTCCTGGCAAGACCATAAAGCCATCTAGGCCAGATGATTGAGTGCCAGGCTCACAAAATACATTGAAATGAACAAATACATAAATTTCCAGTGAGAGGCTAACTACTCTAGAGATCTGGATATTGTAAGTTCACGAAAGAATTCGTGAAAACTGGCATCTTTCACATGAGCCGCTTTATGCCCAATTTGTAACATTTTCCTGCTGCAAAAT
The DNA here is from genome assembly GCA_024679065.1 of Sphyrna mokarran. Lineage (NCBI taxonomy): Eukaryota > Metazoa > Chordata > Chondrichthyes > Carcharhiniformes > Carcharhinidae > Sphyrna > Sphyrna mokarran. The sequence continues at coordinate 6,300,496 of JAGIQG010000005.1, forward strand.
GGGTATAAAACAATCGTAAATTTCCACCCTATGTTCCAATTGAGCTCAAGCCAATGTTTTATACAGATTTAACATTATGTTCTTACTTTTCTATGCTTTGCCATTATTTGTAAAGCTCTGAATATCAGATACTTTATGAAGTTGTTCTGCAATCTTCAATGAATGATGCATGTAATCATCTATGCATTAAATTTCATTTGCCAGTTATCAGCCCATTTTACCAACTTGAAATTGTGCACCTTAGGAAGTAGCGGGAATATGAAGGCATATTTGAGGGTCAGTAACTGGACAGTCGTGGATGCTTGTCGGGTAATTGGGTGGTTGCTGGGAGAGGTCACAGGGCGGGGAGTTGTGAATATTGGTGGGAAGGATATTAGAGGATAATTGGCTAGCTGATAGAAGACAGAGGGTGGTGGTTGATGGAAGTTATTCATCGTGAGTTTGGTTATAAGCGGTGTACCTCAGGGATCTGTTTTGGGGCCCCTGCTGTTTGTAATTTTTATAAATGATCTGGATGAGGGTATTGAAGGATGGATTAGTAAATTTGCGGATGACACCAAAGTCGGAGGAGTGGTAGATAGTGAAGAGGGGTGTTATAGTTTGCAGAGAGATTTGGACAAGTTGCAGAGCTGGGCCGAGAGGTGGCAAATGGAGTTTAATGCGGAAAAGTGTGAGGTAATTCACTTTGGCAGGAATAACAAATGTGTAGAGTATAGGGCTAATGGTAGGACTCTTAATAGTGTTGATGAACAGAGGGATCTTGGTGTATATGTGCATAGATCCTTGAAAGTTGGCAATCAAGTCGATAAGGTTGTTAAGAAGGCATATGGAGTCTTAGCTTTTATTGGTAGGGGGATTGAATTTCGGAGCCGCAACGTCATGTTGCAACTGTACAAACTCTAGTGCGGCCGCACTTGGAGTATTGTGTGCAGTTCTGGTCCCCACATTATAAGAAAGATGTGGAGGCATTGGAGAGGGTACAGAGGAGGTTTACCAGGATGTTGCCTGGTATGGAGGGCAGGTCTTATGAAGAGAGGCTGAGGGATTTGAGGTTGTTTTCGTTAGAAAGGAGGCGGCTAAGAGGGGACCTTATCGAAACATATAAGATGATTAGAGGTTTAGATAGGGTGGACAGTGATAGCCTTTTTCCTAGGATGGAGAAAGCTAGCACGAGGGGACATAGCTTTAAATTAAGGGGTGGTAGTTATAGGACGGATGTCAGAGGTACATTCTTTACCCAGAGGGTGGTAAGTGTACGGAATGCCCTGCCTGCTGCAGTTGTAGATGCGCCATGTTTGGTGGCGTTGAAGAGGTTAGTAGATAAGTTTGTGGATGAAAAGGGAATGGTTTAGGTTAGAGGGTCATTGCTTTTTCCCAATTGGTTGGCGCAACATCGAAGGCCAAAGGGCCTGTTCTGCGCTGTAATGTTCTATGTTCTATGTTCTATACCTTGGTGGAAATGTTAAACACAGGAAAATTATGGTCTGTCTCAAATATGCAAAGGGTGAAGTGTGAGACAGTACTTTTCTCACTCTAAGTCCATCACCATCGTATAAGACATGAGAGAGAACCCACCAAAGAAATGTTCGGTGAAGGGCGACTACACACATGTGGCAACGTAGATGAGGAGATAGAGGAAATTAGAATGAAGGATGTGACCTTGGAGGCACCCGAGGCACAGGGAGATCCTGTTTTTACTTGGGTCACGTAAGTATGTAGAAGAGTCACCACGAATGGGATGGCCGATGGTAAATGCGGACTTACACATCTGAGTTGGAAGGATAGAGGGAGGTATGTCAGCATATCTTGATCCAGGCTTTTACTGAGGTGGTGGGGAGAAGGATCAACATGTACACCGATAGTTGAAATGCATTTGGAATCGTGCATGACTATACGACTGTTTGGGGGAAGAAGGGGATTTGTTACAATGGGGAGCACTCCAGTCAAGTATGGACAGATAATCAATTGGACGCCAGTGAGCTCCCATTGGAAGCTGTGATATTGAAAGTAAAGGCATACCAAAAGGAATCAGATTAGCAAAGCCCTGAATGGTATATTTTTAAGGGAAACCAGGCAACTAACAAAGCAGCACAATTAGCTTTAGAAACAGGAGAAGTGCAAGTCATGTCGGCTGCCTTGATTGAAGTTGAACCCCCCATAGACATCTCACAGTTATGTGCTAACACAACTGAAGAAGAACGCACAAAATGGAAAGCTCAAGGAGCTATGCCTGACGAAGAGGGTGTATGGAAACTAAATGATAGAGTTTTAGCTCCAGGATGTATCAGCACACTTTGATGTGGTTACCTAATAAAAAGATAAGAGCATAAGAAATAGAAGCAGGAGTAGGCTATCTAGCCTTTCGAGCCTGCTCCGTCATTCAGTAAGATCATGGCTGATCTGAAGTGGATCAGTTCCACTTACCTGGTTTCTCCCCATAACACTTAATTCCCTTGACTATCAGAAACCTATCTAGCATGACTTAAATACATTCAACGAGATTGTCTCCACCACGTCAATGGGCAGAGAATTCTGGAAAGTGAAGTTAGAACATAGAACATAGAACATAGAACACTACAGCACAAACAGGCCCTTCGGCCCACAAGTTGTGCCGAACACATCAAAACCTACCCAGCCATAGACCTATCTATAACCCCTAATCCCATTGGATCCCATATACTCATCCAGAAGTCTTTTAAAAGACCCCAGCGAGTTCGCCTCGACCACCACCGACGGCAGCCGATTCCATTCACTCACCACCCTCTGAGTGAAAAACTTTCCCCTAGCATCCCCTCTGTACTTGCTTCCCTGCACCTTAAATCTGTGCCCTCTCGTCGCGACCATTTCAGCCCTGGGAAATAGTCTCTGAGAGTCCACCCTATCTATTCCTCTCAACATCTTGTAAACCTCTATCAGGTCGCCTCTCAACCTTCGTCTCTCCAGGGAGAACAGTCCCAGCTCCCTCAACCTGTCTTCATAAGGCATGCCTCCCAATCCAGGCAACATCCTTGTAAATCTCCTCTGCACCCTTTCAATAGCTTCCACGTCCTTCCTATAGTGAGGCGACCAGAACTGCGCACAGTACTCCAAGTGTGGTCTGACAAGGGTCCCATAAAGCTGCAGCATTACCTCCTGACTCCTGAACTCAATCCCTCGATGAATGAAGGCCAGTACACCGTAAGCTTTCTTAACCACATCCTCCACCTGGGAGGCCGATTTGAGAGTCTTATGGACCCGGACCCCAAGATCCCTCTGCTCTTCCACACAGCTAAGACTCCTACCTTTGATAGTGTACTCATTCATCCCGTTGGATCTGCCAAAATGGACCACAACACATTTATCCGCGTTGAAGTCCATCTGCCACTTCTCCGCCCAGTCTTGCATCCTGTCGATGTCATGCTGCAACTTCTGACATCCCTCCAGACCATCCACAACACCACCGACCTTCGTGTCATCGGCGAACTTACTCACCCATCCCTCCACTTCCTCATCCAGGTCATTTATGAAAATGACAAACAGCAAGGGTCCTAGAACAGATCCCTGGGGCACTCCACTGGTGACCGACCTCCATGCAGAAAAAGAGCCAACCACATCCACCCTCTGCCTTCTGCAGGCAAGCCAGTTCTGGATCCACAAGGCCAAAGCCCCTTGGATCCCATGGCCTCTCACCTTCTCAAGAAGTCTTGCATGTGGGACCTTGTCAAATGCCTTGCTGAAGTTCTTCCTTAACTCCATTTTAGACTCCCCCTGTCCTTTATTTTGAGGCTATGCCCTCTAGTTCTGTTTTCCTTTCTAAGCGGAAAGAATCTCTCTACCTCTACCCTATCTATCCCCTTCGTTATCTTGTAAGTCTCTATAAGATCCCCCCGCAGCCTTCTAAACTCCAACGAGTACAGGCCCAGTCTATTTAATCTCTCCTCATAAGCTAATCCTCTCATCTCCGGTATCAGCGTGGTGAACATTCTCTGTACTTCCTCCAAGGCCAATATATCCTTATGCAAATAAGAGGACCAAAACTACACACAATACTCCAATTGTGGCCTCACCAGTGCCTTGTACAGTTGCAGCAAGACCTCCCTGCTTTTATGTTCTATCCCCCTCGCTATAAAGGCCAACATTACATTTGTCTTCTTGATCACTGCTGCACCTGCAGACTGAGTTGTGGGAATATTAGCTGTGGAAGTTATCCCAAGGTACAAATGGACTCTGATCAAGGAGATCTTCATGGGGAGAGTAGTAAAAACCATTTGTCAAAACAGAAATTTCACATACCTTACTACTCACAACGTTCGGGAATGGTGGAGAATATGAATAGAACACTCAAGACTTCATTGGCAAAGGCCATGCAAAATTCAGGAAGAAGCTGGACCGAGGTGTTGCCCACCATATTAATGAAATTAGAGCCACCACAAATCGAACAACTGGGCTGACACGATATAAGCTAATGACCAGAAGGACCATGCAATTGCCCGAGTCCATTATTATCGGTGGGGCAGTTGTACATCCATTATGGCTTTGGATTAGATGATATATTTTAGAACTAAGCGCCCAACTGAAGGATATGCGAAAAATAGTAAGGGAACACCAAGTAGTGAAGGATGAGTAAAATGAACTAGAACAGACCCCTGAGGTACCCTCTGTGGGCAGCAAGGTTATGGTGAAGACGTTGCCTGGAAAGCCTGAGTTTGCCCCCACATGGAATGGCCCTTATTAGGTCATAATTGAGCGTAGCTGTACAATTCAGCGGCATCTAGAAACATTGGACTCAGCTGAAAGAACATACCAGCGCCAGTTGCAAAAAAATTATGCAAAATGCTCAATTCACAGATACATGAGACGGTTGACCTCCAAGCAAGCTGATTGGGTTCGCAGGAAATTGCATGTAGGATTCATGGGAAGTTGCGCACGGGTGATATAGCCTTTGAACCATTGTATACTGGTTGCGCGGGTTATAATTAAGTGATAGGATGATTCTTTTGCTGCTTCTCACGACCCTTGTCCTGTCAATTACGGAGGGAAAGTATAGGTGGAATTGTGTAGACAGAGCATCGCAAGATTCTAGGTAATGATGACTCTGTCTATTGTAACCTTCTGACACACGGAATAGGCCTTGGGATTCCTTAACTGTAGCATGTTGCCAAACCTATTGGAGGAGTGAAGTGATTGGGGGTGCCCATGCAACGTAACTTGGTATGGCTGGAATTTTCGGTGTTTAGCTGAGGGGGTGGAATGGACCTGTGCCCGGCAACAGCAGGGGGATGAGTACATCAACACGAGATTTGGCCGATTGAAGTGATCATTATATCAACCCTTTAAAATTGGACCCCATCACGTAAACACTTTCATTCATATGTTTTACTTGTTTGCATTATAGTCAAATTTGAATAAGTGATGGGGCTGCTCACACATTCCCATGCATGGAGGTGAGGGGGAAGGTTCTTTATCCCCTATCTCTTTGCCAACTCTAGAAATGGTGAAATGGATTTTATATCAGAATGGAACCCATGACAGGATAGGGAAAGTGACATCTAAAATCCCATCAGGCATCACAATGCAAGGTACCTTCAATGTCAGCGACAGTGATACTGTTTTGGGGTTAGGAGGCAGAGGGTGCACTCTATCAGCCTTCAAGAACCATTACCAGCCTAGCTTTAATAGATCAGACTCTCCTCCCCACTTCACTGTGAAAAACCAACAAAGGGGATTTATCTGCTGGGTAAGAAACAGAACCTTACCTGTTGGCCACAGATTTTGTACTCAGCAGGTACAAAGGCTGGGCTTTTTAGCAACAACTTACAATCCATTGTCCCACAGCCACTGTCCCGGTCAATCTCTCCTCTGTTTATGTGAGCAGCATGACTGCATATAATCATACCTGTTTGTCTGTGGAAACAGTGCCTACCAATGGTTTTCATAGGATTGGGCAGGATCATGTTATTTAGCATATGTGGTGACCTATATTCACCATTACACTTACTTACAGGAGCAAAATGTACCTGCTTAGGGCTAAGCGAGCCATTATTGAAAGAGCACGGTTCTTTATGATAGCCCACCCACCTTATGGGATGGCAAAAGCAGCTTATACGTATGGTCTTGACCTTAGAGAGGATTGCAGACGAAATTAGAGATGGGTTTGAGGAGATAAGCTCGGCCATCTGAGGTACCAGCCGAGGTTGTAGCTATCCGGACTGTGCTTTGCAGAATCGATTGGCACTCAATTATGTATTAGCTTCCCAGGGAGGAATGTGCGCTCTAATTGGATCCAAATGCTGCATGTATATCCCAAATGATTTGGAAAATATAATTAGTTTAGCAGATCACATCAAACGAGTAGTGAAGGCAATACAAGACGAAGGAGCCTATATGCCTATATCATAATTGTAACCCTCCAGGATGGCTGAGGCAATGGTTCAGGTCATGGGGATCATTCTTGATGCATGGGTTGAGTGTACTCATTGTCATTGTTATTGCTTGTTGTGTTTGTAGGGCATAATTGAACGCTTGTAAAACAGTAACAGCCTGGATTATGCCGAGTGCAAGTGTACTGGCAGAAGGGGAAGACTTCCTGGTGAAGAAAGTAGGCCCATATTTGGCTCTAAATTGGTCATGAGCTCATGCTTGGACCTGCCCCCAACCAAAAGGGAGGACTGAAGCAAAAAAAAGGGTTAATGAATTTAATGAATTTTATACCAAGCATATGTCACAAACATAACCCTTCTTCATGGCTGATCTCTCAAGCTTATACTGCTCCTGACATCAATATAAATTATTTGTTCATGTTTTCCTTGCTTGTTCATGTCTTTCATTTTTAACGTTCATTTCCATAAAGACAAATAGTTAAATGTAAATGTTATTTTACAGACATTGCAAACCTTACCTATTTGAACCACTTAAACATAGAATATAGAATATAGAACAGTACAGCACAGTACAGGTCCTTCGGCCCTTAATGTTGTGCCAAGCTATGTCCGAACCCAAGATCAAGCTATCCCACTCCCTATCATTCTGATGTATTCCTTGTGTCTATCCAATAACCGCTTGAAAGTTCCTAAAGTGTCCAACTCCACTAACACAGCAGTATTCCATACCCCAACCACTCTGAATAAACATAGATAAACAACTGCAGATAGCAGAGTGCAATAACGGCTATTTAGAACATAGAACATAGAACATTTGACAGGAGGACTCCTGCTGGGAAGCCATGACCACGCAAGTCACTTCAATGAAAAAGCTGCTAAAGCTGCCAGAAAAGCTGTGGGTCGTGATTGTACCTATGATTGCATTATGAATGAAGCTGCCAGATGAACTGCGTGTGCTGGCTGAAGCCGGGGCTCCATTGTGATTGGAGTCAGAGCATTGCAAGTTCTGACTGATACCAGAGTTTCTTCATGACTGGTGCTGAGAACCATGATGTATAAATGCCCACACTTATTTGTGTTCAGAGAGAAGCCTGGTAAAAGTGTCTGATTGCTCTCAAAAGCTTTTGTAATAAAATTACTTTGACTCACTAACAGTTTCAGAAGTGTCCTTTTAACTACAACATAGGAGACCCACAATTTCCACCCTAGCTTTTCACAATGTTCTGGGATACCCTTCATCAGGTCCTGGGAATTTATTTACCTTGAAGTACTTTAAGAATTCCAGCATTTCTTTAATATGTACTCTCCTCAAGGCATCACTATTTATTTTCTCAAATTCCTTAACATCCATGCTTTTCTCAACAATAAATACTGATGAGAAATATTTATTCGTGATCTCACCCATCTCTGGTGGATCTGCACATAGATGATTTTGTTGATCATTAAGAGGCCCTACTTTATGCTTCGTTACTCTTTTGCCCTTTATATATTTGGAGCTCCTGTATTTGTAGCTCTTTGGATTGTCCTTTACCTTCTCTGCCAAAGCAATCTCTTGTCTCCTTTTTGTCCTCCTGATTTCTTTCTTAACTCTGTTCCTACACCTTCTAAACTCTTCAAGAGATCCATTTGATCACAGCTGCCAATGCTTGTCATACGTCTCCTTCTTCTTTTTGACCAGGGTCTCAGTATCCTGAGTCATCCAGGGTTTTATCAGCCTTGTCCTTCACTCTAAGGGGAAAGTGTTTACCCTTAACTGTGGTTAACACTTTTGAAAGCCTCCCACTTAGTAACTGTCCCCTTTGCCTGCCAACAGATTACCCCAATCAACTTTTAAATTTCCTGTCTAATATCATCAAAATTGGTCTTGCCCCAGTTTAGAATTTTAACTTTTGGGCCAGACCTGTTATTCTCCATAACTATCTTAAAACTAATGGAATTATAGTCACTGGTTCCAAAGTGATCCCTTACTAACACTTCTGTCACCTGCTCTTCCTTATTTCCCAAGAGGATGTAAGTTTTGCTCCCTCTCTAGAAAGGCTGTCCACATACTAAATGAGAAATTCCTCCTGATTACACCCAATAATTTTTTCTTCAAGAGAACCAAGCCCCTAATACTATGGGTGTCCTGGTCAATTTTGGGAAAGTTAATGTCCCCTACTATTACTACCCTAATTTTCTTGCAGCTATCTGTAATCTTTTTGCATATTTGTACCTTAATTTCCTGTTGATTATTTTGGAAAAAAACACAAAGAAATCCCACAACACCAGTTTAAAGTCCAAACAGGTTTATTTGTAGCAAACGCTGCAAGCTTTCGGGACAATCTGTCCCTTCATCAGGTGGTTGATATTTGGGATCCAAAGGACAATACCTACCAAAGTGATTTCTCCCTTCTAATTTTTCAATTCTACCCATATAGACTCAGTGGACGAACCCTCGGATCGAACCTCTCTCAGTACTGCTGTCATCTTCTCCATAACCAAAAACGTAACTCCCCTTCTTCTCTTTCTTCCTGTTCTATCTTTTCTGTGCATTTGTATCTGGAACTTTGAGCTGCCAATCCAGTCCCTCCCTTTGTCATATTTTAGTAATAGCTATAATATCCCAGTCTCATGTACTAATCCACACCCTAACTTCATGTGCCTTACTTGTCAGGCCTTTAGCATTGAAATAAATGCAGTTTAATCTAGACTTCCCTTGCTCTCTCTCTGCTTTCTCAGACTGTCTGCCTGGTGGTGTTTTGTACACTTTTCCTGTGTTTTATTTCTCTTAGCCTTACTGAGCATTCACTGAGCATTCACTGAGTACGCCACAGTCTCTACTTTGTACCATGGCCCTTTTTGATTTTTGACTTTTGTTTCTCTGTGTTTCATTTTTTCCCTTACTGTCTTTTGTTACTGTCCCCATTTTACTTCCCTCTGAATTTCTGCATTGGTTCCCATCCTCCTGCCACATTAGTTTAAACCCTTCCCAACAACACTAGCAAACACTTTGCTGAGGACATTTGTTCCCCAGTTCTGCCCAGGTGCAGACCATCAATTTGTACTGGTTCCACCTCCTCCTGAACAGGTTCCAATGTCCCAGGAATTTGAATTCCTCTTCTTGCACCATCTTTCAAGCCATATATTCATCTTAGCTGTCCTGACATTCCTACTCTGACTAGCATGGGGCACTCATAGCAATCCTGAGATTACTACATTTAAGGTCCTACTTATTAGTTTAACTCCTCAAGATGAGATCAGCTTATAGAATGGCAGAGCAGGCTCGAGGGGTTAGATAGCTTACTCCTGCTCCCAGAACAAAGAACAAAGAACAAAACAGCACGGGAAACAGGCCCTTCAGCCCAACGAGCCCGTGCCGCCACCCCGATGTTCCCATCTCTACCCACGATCCCTGTCCATGTTTATTGATCTATGGATTAAAAACCAAATTTGAGACAATTTAGGGAGAATTTGTTTTGTCAATTAGCCTAAGAGCACATCTTTGGGATGTGGGAGGAAACCGGAGCACCCGGAGAAAACCCACGCAAGCACGGGGAGAATGCGCAAACTCCCACAGACACAGGCCCAAATCCATGTATCTGCACAGCACAGCGATAGTCACTGAGCTGTCGTGTTGCCCATCAGATGGTCCAGGTCAAGCATACACTAACAAAGTAAAGCAGTAGGATACTCTCGAAAAAGATGCAAGAGCAGTCCTCTCACGACCCATCGCGTGTATGCCCCTCGTAAGACAACAAGGTGGACCAAAGTACCTGTAGGATAAAAACAAGTACATCAATATCATCATCTATTTACACACTTCCCAGGGACTCCCAAGGCTCATGATCCCTAGTTTAAATCAGTTTTCTATACCCCTCCATTCTCATTCTGTTTATGTGCCCATCTAAGTATTTCTTAAATAACTCCAGAGTACCTGCCACCACCACTTTACTTGGCAGCGCATTCCATATCCCCACCACCGTCTGTGTGAAAAAACTTCCTCTAGCATCCAAATTATACCTTACTCCCCTCACCCTAAGCCCGTGACCCATCGTGCTATTTGAGTTCATCCTAGGAAAAAGCTTAATCCTGTTTATTCTATCTATCCCCTTCAAAATCTTGTACGCCTCTATCAGATCTCCTCTAAGTCTACGTCTTTCTAAGGAAAACAGTCCCAATTTGCCTAATCTCTCCTCATAACTCAGACCTTCCATACCAGGCAGCATCTTGGTAAACCTCCTCTGCACTGTCTCCAGAGTCTCCACGTCCTTCCGGTAGTAAGGCGACCAGAACTGGACGCAGTATTCCAAATGAAGTCTAACTAGCGTTTTATACAAATGCAACATTAAAGGCTAGCTCTTGTACTCTATACCCCTTCCTATAAAGGCTAACATATTATATGCTTTCTTCACAACCTTCTCCACTTGCTCTGCCACCTTCAGAGACTTGTTCACCTGCATCCCCAGGTCCCTCTGCATTTCTATACTCTTAATAGGTCTACCCTTTATCATATACCTCCCCCCTACATTCTTTCTCCCGAAATGCATCACCTCACATTTATCAGGATTGAATTCCATCTGCCATTTGTCTGCCCAAGCTACCAGCCTATCTATGTCCTGCTGTATTGCCTGACAATGCTCCTCACTATCCGCAAGTCCAGCCATCTTTGTATCGTCTGCAAGCTTGCTGATCACTCCACTTACTCCTTCTTCCAAGTCATTTATATATATTATAAATACAAAAGGTCCCAGTACCGAGCCCTGCGGCACATCACTAGTGACCGACCTTCAGCTAGAGAAACACCCTTCCACTATCACTCTCTGTCTCCTATTACCAAGCCAGTTACTTACCATCTAGCTACCTGTCCTTGTATCCCATTTGCCTTGACCTTCTCGACTAACCTCTCATGAGGGACTTTGTCAAACGCCTTACTAAAATCCAATAGACAACATCAACGGCTTGCCCTTCATCCACTGAACGTCCTAGTTCTTATGTTCTCCTTAAATTCGTTTGCAGGACCTTTTCTCATATTTTACCAATATTGCTGTGCCTTTATGCTATTCAGAATGTCCTGCAGCCGCTCCTAGACATCATGGACCCTTGCACCAGGGAAGCAACATACCACTTGGAGTTTTGTTTGCATCCGCAGAAACGCCTGTCTATTCCCCTTACAATTGAGTACTCTATCACTTTAGTCTGCCACTCTTTTTCATGCCCTTCTGCACAGTAGAGCCAGCCACAGTGCCATCAACATTGCTGCTACCATCTTCCCCTGATGAGCCATCTCTCCTAATAGTATCCAAATTGGTATATCTGTTTTTGAGAAAAATGACCACAGAGGACCCCTGCACTGCTTTCCTACTCTTCCCTTGTTTGGTGGTCACCCATTTCCTGCAGTAATACTTATCTGTGGCATGACAAACTCATTAAATATGTTATCCATAACTTCCTCAGCATTGTAGAAGCTCCAAAGTGAATCCATCCGCAGCTCCAGAGCCATTAAGTGATCTATCAGGAGCTACAGTTGGACGCACTTCTTGCATGTGCAGGAGCCAAGAACACTGGAAGGGTCCCTGAATTCCCACATTTCTCAAGAGAAGTGTGACTTAGGTCTGTAATCTTTTGCCATGACTTAAGCCTTAAGTTAACTTATAACAACAATTTCAATGCCAAGACAAAAATGAAAAGCTACTTACCAGTCACCAGCCAATCACTTACTTGCTAGCTGTGACATCACAGTTTTCTTTCTTTCTATCTCTCACTTGTCCTGAAGTCTCCCTCACAAATCCATCTTTCTGCTTCTCCTGAAGATGAGTACGTATAGCTCAGTTGAGCTGGGATGACTGACACACCAGTTTAAAATTTCTAAGTGTTCACATCTATTAAGGCTCTAAAATCACACTTCATTTGATAGACAGATAACTGCCACTTTGTTAACTGGGTCAGTTGCTTATTGGCCTTTAAGCTAGCCTACTGGATTTTAAAGAGAGACTAAAAGAAACACTTTTCAATAGTTACCCACTCAGGCCCAAATTCCCGATGCTCTCACTGTGGCTGAAATATCACTCCAGTTGAGTGATCTTGCGTAAGCTTCCTAGTCTTTCTTTCATTGTGTTAATGTGTTTTAATTTAATATGATCTACAAAACCATTGCTGGAATTTGTGGCTTCTGACCTCAATACACTTATTTTCTCATGGTATAATACAACTGGAAAATAGTCGTGATTGCTTGGGATTTGGTTTGCTTGAAATTTACCACCTGTCGGATCTTAATACCCACACCTAATCTATAAGTGTACAATAGGAAACATGCATCCTTTTAAAGTGAATTATCCAATGTAATTTCTTTTTAGATTGTTTTGTAATTTTGATTGTCTATCTGCAGCATTATCAAATTAATAAAGAGGACCCACCACTTGCTAGAAACATGCCTCCTATAGCTGGAAAGATATTGTGGGTCAGGCAGCTCTTCAAGCGTATTCATGAACCTATTGACTATTTCTATGTAAGTAATTCTCCCGTAAGTTATAAAGTAGTATTTCAATTTAACTTGTGGAAGACACAGGCATAAATGATTTTCTTCAACAGAATTTGAGCCTAACAAGTGTTCAAAAAAGGCTTTCTCATCTGGATTGTCACTGGAAAATAAGCCTTCCTGGAACAGGCTAGCCATTTTACTACAAGACAACTAATCTAGTGTTTGTGAGTCCATAATCACATTCTGACAGTTGTGATTGTAGTCAGTTATTGACCAGTACCAAAAGAAACTGACTAGCAGTCTGCTGGATTGTTGTAAATATCAAAATTTCTGAAAGTATTATTCCAGAATCATAACTAGATGATTTTAAGTACCCACGGAAACCTTGTAGATGGACATTCAATACTAGATGTCTTCAACCAGCTCTTATAACTGGGCAGTCTACATTTCTTTCCTCCTCTGTTTGTGGGTAATGCCAGCAATACTAATACTTCAGGTTCTGAGAGAAAAGGTGAGCCTGGTCAAGGTTTCTAAATTGGATCACATTTTAACTGGTTGCTTTTCTGTACTTCTTCAATGTGCTACATCTGTACACCATGAGAAAAGTTTGCAAGGAACTTGACAACTTGGCTACATTCTTATTTTCTTCTAATTTGCTGTGCTTACTAGCCATATCACAGCATCACAGTGCTACATATTACACAAGACAAACAACATTATCATATTAGTTCCTCAGAGTTGCATTAAAAAGGTGAATAACATATTAGAACTTCAATTGGTATTAAATTATTGTCTGTACAATTTGTATGACTAAAGATATCATTTTGCGGCTTTGCAAAGGATGTTTATGTAATTATTAAGGAATCAAAGGCACTCGAAAACTTGTGTCAAAATCTTTTCAAAGGAAAGGAAATTTCTGACAAGGTGAAGTGCTTTACAAAATCATAGAATCACAAAATTGTTATAGAGCAGGACAAGGCTGTTTGGCTTTTCATGTCTGTCCAGCTTCCCAATAGAGCATAATGACATTATCATTCCTCTGCCTTTTTCCCATACCTCTGTATGTTTTTTGTATTCAAATGATTATTGAATGCCCTCTTGAAAGCTGAAATTGAACCTATCTCCATGACACTTCCTCGAAATTTTGCAGTATTCCAAACTTACTAATCTTCGTGTGATTATTTTTTTCACCTCACATTTGCTTCTTTTCAAATCACATAACTCTGTGTCCTCTCTTTCTTGGGAACAGTTTTTACGATGTACTCTGCCCCCCCCCCCCCCCCCCCCCCCATGATTTTGTATATTTCCATTAACTCTTAGTTTTTTTCTTTCCATGGGCAACAGTCCTAAACACTCCAATCTATCCTCATAACTGAAGTTTTCCATTCCTGCAATCATTCTTGTCACCCTCTTATGCACTCTCACCAAAGAGTTCGTATCCTCCCCATGGGGTGGCATCCATAACTGCGCACAATATTCAGCTAAAGTCTGAACTAATTTTTCTGTAGATTTAACATTCTCTCCTTCCTTTTGCACCCTATGGCCATGTTAAAAAGCACAGAATACTATGGCTGGGATTTTACCAGCTTTCCCCACCCATTAATGAGTGGAACGAGCCAGTAAAATTGCGCGAGAGCTGAGAAATCAGGATCACACCTGATTTCTCAGCTCTCACGATCTTACGAGTGATGGATTTTCAGTAAGGTCAGCCGCTCATTGGAACTGAGTGCGAGGCTGAATAAGTTATATACATTCATTTTAATTTTGATTTAAGTGGCATTAGTGAGCCTGGTGCTCAATCGTCCAGGCTCACTTGTCTTTATGGGAGAAATTCTCTCTCCATGAATGGGGAACAATAGTGTCAGCCTTGCTGGTAGAACTAGAGGACATTAAGGCTCCCCTGGGGATTCTGAGGGCGGTGGTGGGGGGGGAAGGTGTTCTCCCTGGGGCAGTGCTGATCTAGCATTGCCAGTCTAGTACTTTGGCATTGCCAGCCTGCAACTCAGTAATGCTCACTGCACAGTGCGAGGGATGGGCCTAATGGGTGGTGCCTATAGAGGCTGTGGCCAATTGGTTAGGCCTGAAGGGGTAACCCTATCGTGGGGGCAGGGGGTGAGCAGTCCTCCTGCGATCAGATTGTGGGGTGGGGAGGTGAAAAAAGAACAGGACCGCTGCCAGTCTGCAGATGATTGGTGGGTAGGAGGGAGAGGAAGTCTGCAGCAACTGTGTAGGCAATTGGATTGAGGAGGGGGGGAGGCCCCCTTTGTTGACAATTGTTACAGAGGGGTGCAATGGATCTGGGCAGTGGGAGCTGCATTTTGGGCCATGTGGGGTTTGCAATTGGGGAAGAGGGGATATTTTGTTTAGGCTGTCTGTAGTGGCAGGGACCTGATAGCTCTCTGTCAGAAATCTGCTTTTGGAATTGAGCATGTGCAGACACAGAGGTCCATGCATGCGCAATAACCTTCTCTGCATGCTGGCTGGTGAATTAAGCCCAGCCACTGTATGCAGCAGATACAAATAGTCTGGATCATTTTTCCATGCACTATTTGCACAGGATTGGGTGTGAAAACTCACCCAAAATAAAAGATCTGCATCTCTCCCATGTTTGCACTAGTTGGGCACTTAGAATCATTTCCGTAAAATTTTTACCTATATGTTTTATCAACTGCTCTCTACCTGCCTTGCCATTTTCAATGATATATATACATATAAATCCAGGTCCTTTGGCTCTTGCATCCTTTTAAGAATTTTGCCCCTTAGTTTATGTTGTCTTTCCATGTTCTTGCTACCAAAATGAATCTTTTTTTTATTCATTTGTGAGACATGAGCATCACTGTCTGGCCAGTATTTATTGCCCGTTCTTAATTGCCCTCGTACAACTGGCTTGCTCGGTCATTTCAGAGAGCACTTGAGATTCAATCACATTGCCATGGCTCTGGAGTCACATATAAGTCAGACCAGGTAAAGATGGCAGATTTCCTTCCTGAAATGACATTAGTGAACCAGATAGGTTTTTCTGACAATTGACAATGGTTTCACAGTAGATCCTAATTCCGGATATTTATCAAATTCAAATTCTACCATTTGTCGTGGTTGGATTCAAACCTTGGTTCCCAGAATATTAGCTGAGTTTCTGGATTAGGAGGCTAGCAATTGGCTCCCACTTGTCCTCCACCTCACTCTTTTCTATATTTAACTTCATCTACCTACCATCTGCCCATGCAATCAATGCGTCTGTGTTTTTTTGAAGTTCTACACTGTCTTCTTTATAATAATTCCAGGTTTTGTGTAATTCACAAAAATTGAAATTGTGCCCTGCACACCTAGATCCAGTTTGTTAATTTTAACCAGGAAAAACAAGTGTCCCAACACTGATTCTCTGGGAAACTCTTCAACAACCTTCCTGCAACTCTCTGCTTTCTACTATGCCGACAATTTTTCTCCACATTGCTATTATCCTTTAATCCAATGAGCTAAAATGTTTATCAAAACTCTGTTTTGAGGCACTGTATCAGATGTCTTCTGAGGTCCATACACATTAGATCAACAGTATTACCCTCATTGATCTTTTCTGCTATCTTCTCAAAAAACTGCAGTAAATTATTCAATAACAGTTTCCCCTTTAGAAATTCATGTTGACTCATCCTAATTAACCCACAATTTCCATGTGAATACTAATTCTACCACAAATAATTGTTTTCAGAAGCTTGCTTATCACTGGTATTAAACTAACTGGCCTGCAATTAATTTCTTGGGGTATTCTTATAACCTTTTTTGAAAAAGAGTGTAACATTTGCAATTTTTCAGTCCTCTCACACCTCTGCTCAGTGTCTATTCTCACTTCCTTCAATAGCCTTGGGTGTATCTCATCCGTTCCCTAAGCCTTATAAATTTTCAATGCTGACAGTATTTTCAATACTTCCTCCTTATCAATTTTGAATCGTACTCAATAGAGAATTACAGACAGCAATGGTGTGATGACTGACAGTAATAGAGTAATGGCTATTGAGCATTCAAAAGTCAGAGATAGAAGACTAGACGGAGTGGGCTGAAACTTATGGGTCTGGAAAATCATTCCATAAGATCATGGGGAGACTTAAAATTAAAAATGAGGACTTCGAACATAAGAAATGGAAGCAAGCGTAGGCCAATTAGCCCCTCAAGCCTACCCCACCATTCAATAAGATCATGGCTGATCTGAAGTGGATCAGTTCGACTTCCTTGCCTTCTCCCCATAACCCTTAATTTCTCTATCTATCAGAAACCTATCTACCCGTGACTTAAATATATTCAGCGAGATCGCCTCCACCACTTGCCTCAAATTGTGAGGTAATTCACTTTGGCAGGAATAACAAGTGTGTAGAGTATAGGGCTAATGGTAGGACTCTTAATAGTGTTGATGAACAGAGGGATCTTGGTGTATGTATGCATAGATCCCTGAAAGTTGGCAATCAAGTCGATAAGGTTGTTAAGAAGGCATATGGAGTCTTAGCTTTTATTGGTAGGGGGATTGAATTTCGGAGCCACAATGTCATGTTGCAACTATACAAAACTCTAGTGCGGCCGCACTTGGAGTATTGTGTGCAGTTCTGGTCCCCAATTATAAGAAAGATGTGGAGGCATTGGAGAGGGTACAGAGGAGGTTTACCAGGATGTTGCCTGGTATGGAAGGCAGGTCTTATGAAGAGAGGCTGAGGGATTTGAGGTTATTTTTGTTGGAAAGAAGGCGACTAAGAGGAGACCTTATTGAAACATATAAGATGATTAGAGGTTTAGATAGGGTGGACAGTGATAGCCTTTTTCCTAGGATGGAGAAAGCTAGCATGAGGGGACATAGCTTTAATTTAAGGGGAGGTGGTTTTAGGACAGATGTCAGAGGTAGGTTCTTTACCCAGAAGGTGGTAAGGGTATGGAATGCCTTGCCTGCGTCAGTTGTAGATGTGCCAAGTTTGATGGCATTTAAGAGGTTAATAGATACGTTTATGGATGAAAAGGGAATGGTTTAGGTTAGAGGGTCACTGCTTGTTCCTAATTGGTCGGCACAACATCGAAGGCCGAAGGGCCTGTTCTGCGCTGTAATGTTCTATGTTCTATGTACTTCAATGGGCAGAGAATTCCAAAGATTCATCATCCTTTGAGTGAAAAGTTCCTCCTCAACCCCGATCTAAACCTCTCCCCCTTCTTATTTTGAGGCTGTGCCCTCTAGTCTTGCTATCCTTTCTAAGCGGGAAGAATCTTTCTACCTCTACCCTATCCATCCCCTTCATTAACTTAGACATCTGTATAAGATCCCCCCTCAACCTTATAAACTCCAACGAGTGCAAACCTAGTCTATTCAATCTCTCCTCATAGGCTAACCCTCTCATCTCCAGTATCAGCTTAGTGAACCTTCTCTGCACTTCCTCCAAGGCTAATTTATCCTTCCACAAAAGGGGTGACTAAAACTACACATAGTACTCCAGCTGCAGCCTCACCAGCACCCTGTATAGTTGAAACAAGACTCCCTACTTTTATATGCTATCCCCCTCACTATAAAGGCCAACATCCTATTCGTCTTTTTGATCACCTGTTGCACCTGCAGACGGGGTTTTTGCGACTCGTGCACAAGGACCCCCAGGTCCCTCTGCACCGTAGCAAGCTACAGCTTTTCGCCATTTAAATAATAATCCCTCCTACTATTATTTCTACCAAAGTGGATAACCTCACACTTGCTAACATTACACTTCATCTGCCAGGTCCTCACCTACTCACTCAACTGATCCAGATCGCTCTGAAGACTTTCCACACCCTCCACACAATTTGCTTTTCCACTCATCTTCGTGTCATCAGCAAATTTCATTACCCTACACTCAGTCCCTTCCTCCAATCATTTATGTATATGGCAAACAGTTGAAGTGGCATTCCACTAGTCACCAACTGCTAACCAGAAAAGCATCCATTGATTCCAACTCTCTGCTTCCTGTTAGATAACCAATCCTCAATCTACACTAAGACTTTACCCCCAACTCTGTGCACCCTAAACCTTTGCAGCAACATTCTGTGAGGCACCTTATCAAATGCCTTCTGCAAATCTAAAAACACCACATTTACCGGTTCCTCTCTATCTACTGCACTAGTCACATCCTCATAGAAATCCAATAAATTCATCAAACATGACTTGCCCTTCATGAATCCGTGTTGCACCTACTTGATCAAACCATTCTTTTCTAGGCGCCTTGCTACTTCTTCTTCAATGACAAAAGTTTTTCCAACTACAGACGTTAAACTAACCGGCCTGTAATCCCCTGCCTTTTGCCTGCTACCTTTGTTAAACAACGGTGTGACATTAGCCGTTCTCCAATCTTCTGGCACTTCCCCCGTGTCCAGCGAATTTTGATAAATAATTACTAAGCCATCCGCTATCACCTCTGTCATTTCTTTCAGAACCCTGGAATGCATTCCATCTGGTCCCGGGGACGTATCTACCTTCAGCTCTGTTAGTCTATCAAGCACTACCTCTCTAGTGACTGTAATCGCATCAAGGACTTCATCTCCTACCATCCTTCTTTCTTTAATATTTGGCAAACTATTTGTGTCCTCCTCCGTGAAGCTTCAGCCATTTCCTCATCGCCCACTGCTAAAACCCCCCTCTCGTCCTCCAAGAGTCCAACACTCACTCTGGCCAGTCTCCTCTTTATATATTTGTAAAAACTTTTACTGTCATTTTTTATATTTAGAGCTAGTTTAGCCTCATATTCTACCTTCCCTTTCTTTATCACCTTCTTAGTCATCCTTTGTTGTTGTTTAAAACTTTTCCAATCTTCTAATCGTCCACTATTTTTAGCTGCTCTGAACGCATCAGCTTTTAATTTAATGCTCTCCTTTATTTCCTTTGATAACCACAGCTGATTTTTCCCATCTCCTACAGTACTTTTTTACCAATGGAGTATATTTCTGCTGAGTACCAAGAAAGATCTCCTTAAAAATTCTCCACTGTTCCTCAGCCGTCCTACCAGCCGATCTGCTCCCCCAATCCAGATTCGCCAATTCAGCTCTCATCCTATCATAGTCCCCTCTGTTCAAACAGAGTACACAGGTTAGGAAGCTGCTTTCTCATCCTCCATCTGCATCAGAAATTCGACCATACTATGATCACTCGTCCCAAGAGGATCCCTCACAAGAAGATCCCTAATTCTACCGGCCTCGTTACGTAGTACCAGATCCAAGATAGCTTCTCTGTTGTAGGCTCCATTACATATTGTTCAAGGAAACCATCTGGCAACATTCTAAGAACTCTTTCTCAAGCTCACCTCATCCAACTTGAGTCATCCAATCAATATGCAGATTGAAAATCTCCCATAATTAACGCCATTCTGCTTTTGCACACATCAATTATTTGTTTGTTTATAGCCCGCCCCACCTCAAAGTTATTATTTGGGGGCCGATAGACCACACCTACCAGCGTCTTCCTCCCCTTACTATTCCTTATCTCCACCCACAACGATTCTACGTTTTGCTCTTCGGGGCCTATATCTTCTCCTACTACCGCCCTGATATTATCCTTAATCATGATGTAAACACTGCATTTGCCTGACGAAGACACGACAGAGTGTTGAAAGCTCACAATTTTACTATCAAATAAATCTGTTGGATTTAAAATTGGTGTTGCTAAATTCTTACTGAGTTCACATTATCCTTAATCAACAGAGCCACCCTACCTCCTTTTTCCCGTCAATCCTTCCTCAACACCTGATACCCCTGGACATTCAGTTTCCAGTCCCTGTTACCCTGTAACCACATTTCTGTAATGGCCACCAGATCATATCCATTTGTGCTGATTTGCGCCATCAGCTCATTCACTTTGTTCCGAATGTGTCTTTATATCAGCCTTTGTCTGGACCTTATTTTTAGAAACACTATTAATCTCCCTCATGGTCCCTACTCCTCTAATTGGCAGAACATCCTCAACATCCTAAAAGTGTGAGGTAATGCACTTTGGCAGGAACAATAAATGTGTAGAGTATAGGGCTAATGGTAGGGCTCTTAATAGTGTTGAGGAACAGAAGGATTTTGGTGTATGTGTCAATAGATCCCTGAAAGTAGGCAGTCAAGTGGATAAAGTTGTTAAGAAGGCATATGGAGTCTTAGCTTTTTTTGGTAGGGGGATTGAATTTAGGAGCCGCAGCATCATGTTGCAACTGTACAAAACTCTAGTGCGGCCGCACTTGGAGTATTGTGTGCAGTTCTGGTCCCCACATTATAAGAAAGATGTGGAGGCATTGGAGAGGGTACAGAGGAGGTTTACCAGGATGTTGCCTGTTTACCAGGATGTTTACATCCTTGTAAACCTCCTCTGCACTCTCTCAATAGCTTCCACATCCTTCCTGAACTGTACACAATACTCCTTCTGGTGTCCAGATCACCGGCCCTGTATACTAATGCTGTAATTAAGAAAGCCCAGCAATCCTCAACTTTCTTCTTGGCTAAGGAAATTCAGCATGTGTGCTATGACTCACTGATTTTTGTAGATACAGTATATAAAGCATCTTTTCCAGATGTATCATAGCTTGGGATGACTCCTGCACTGACCAACGCCGCATGAAACCACAAAGAGTTGTGAATAAATCCCATCACGCAAACCAGCCTCCCATCCATTGACTCTGTCTACATTTCCCACTGTCTCAGAAAAGCAGCCAGTGTAATGAAGGACCCCACACACTCCAGCCATACTGTCTTCCACCTTCTTCTGTCAGGAAAAAGATACAGAAGTCCACATACCAACCGACTCAAGGACAATTTCTTCCCTGCTGCCATCAGGCTATTGAATATTAACCTTCTGTTAAGTTGATCTTTCCCTGCATTCTTTTGATTTGATTTGGTTTGATAGGATTTATTATTGTCACATGTATTAATATACTGTGAAAAGTATTGTTTCTTGCGCACTATACCAGACAAAGCACATCTTTCATAGTAAAGGAATCAAGAGAGTGCAGAATGTTGTGTTACAGGCATAGCTAGAATGTAGAGAAAGATCAACTTAATGTGAGGTAGGTCCATTCAAAAATCTGATGGCAGCAGGGAAGACGCTGTTCTTAAGTCGATTGTTACGTGACCTTACACTCTGGTGTCTTTTTCCTAACTTTTTCCCTAGCTATGACACTAAAGCTATATTCTGCACCCTCTCCTTTCTTTCTCCTTTATGTACTCTATGAACCATATGTTTTGTCTATATAACATGCAAGAAACAATACTTTTCACTGTATACCTATACATGTGATCAATAGTAAATTAAAATTAAAATCAAATCAAACACATTGTTTCTTGCACATAGGAAAAAGTGCAAATTGAAAAGAAGTTGCTAGTTGTCTTTAAAAAGATCATGATCATAGCATTATCTATGGAAAATATGAAAATTGTTCATTTAGAATTATCCATCACCACTCAAACTATTTCCACATCTTAGTTTTCTTGAGCTTAGATCATCCTTCTCTATTGTGCTTATACCATCATTAATTAACAGAGAACCCCCCCCTCCCCAATTTCCATCTTTTCCTTGCTTGCTGTCCTTCCGAAATATCCTGTCACCTTTAATATTCATTGAAATATTCACAGGAAATTGCAGGGGCTGGGGACATCTGAAATGTGGAGCATATTTAAGGAACAGCTTCTGCATGTCCTTAATGAATATGTACCTGCCAGGCAGGGAGGAAGTGGTCGAGTGAGGGAACCATGGTGTACTAGGGAAGTTGAATCTCTGGTGAAGAGAAAGAAGGAGGCTTATATAATGATGAGACATGAAGGCTCAGTTAGGGCACTGGAGAGCTATAAATTAGCCAGGAAGGAGCTAAAGAGGGAGTTGAGAAGAGCTAGAAGAGGACACGAGAAGACTTTGGCGGATAGGAGTAAGGAGAATCCTAAAGCTTTTTACAGGTATATAAATAATAAAAGATTGGTTAGGGCAAGATTAGGGCCAGTCAGAGATAGCAGTGGGAAATTGTGCGTGGAGCCTGAGGAGATAGGAGAGACACTGAATGAGTATTTTTCGTCAGTATTCACGCAGGAGAAAGACAATGTTGTCGGGGATAATACTGCGATACCAGGTTGTAGACTGAGTACGATTGAGGTTCATAAGGAGGAGGTGTTAGCGAATCTTGAGGGTATGAAAATTGATAAGTCCCCTGGGCCAGACGGGATTTACCCTAGGATTCTCTAGGAGGCTAGAGAGGAGATTGCAGAGCCTTTGGCTTTGATCTTCATGTCATCGTTGGCTACAGGTATAGTGCCGGAAGACTGGAGGATGGCAAATGTTGTCCCTTTGTTCAAAAAGGGGAGTAGTGACCATCCTGGAAATTATAGACCGGTGAGCCTGACTTCTGTTGTGGGCAAAGTCTTGGAAAGAATTATAAGGGATAGGATTTATAAGCATCTAGGGAGGAATAAATTGATTAGGGATAGTCAGCACGGTTTTGTGAAGGGTAGGTCGTGCCTCACAAACCTTATTGAGTTTTTGAGGAGGTGACCAAAGAGGTAGATAAGGGTAAGGCAGTTGATGTAGTGTATATGGATTTTAGCAAAGCCTTTGATAAGGTTCCCCATGGTAGGCTACTGCAGAAAGTGCAGATGCATGGGATTGAAGGTGATTTAGCAGTTTGGATTAGGAATTGGCTATCTGATAGAAGACAGAGGGTGGTGGTTGATGGGAAATATTCAACCTGGAGTGCAGTTACAAGTGGTGTACCTCAAGGATCTGTTTTGGGGCCACTGCTGTTTGTCATTTTTATAAATGACCTAGATGAGGGTGTAGAGGGTTGGATTAGTAAATTTGCTGACGATACCAAAGTGGGTGGAGTTGTAGACAGCGAGGATGGATGTTACAGTTTGCAGAGGGACATAGATAGGTTGCAGAGCTGGGCCGTGAGGTGGTAAATGGAATTCAATACAGATAAGTGTGAGGTGATTTACTTTGGTAGGAATAACAGGCATATGAAATATAGGGCTAATGGAAGGACCCTTAATAGTGTTGTCGAGCAGAGGGATCTTGGGGTACAAGTACATAGCTCTTTAAAAGTTGGCACCCAGGTTGATAAAGTTGTTAAGAAGGCGTACGGTGTGTTAGCTTTTATTGGTAGAGGGATTGAATTTAGGAGCCGTGAGGTTATGTTCCAACTGTACAAAACTCTGGTGCGGCCGCACTTGGAGTATTGCGTACAGTTCTGGTCGCCGCATTATAAGAAAGATGTGGAAGCATTGGAAAGGGTGCAGAGGATGTTTACCAGGATGTTGCCTGGTATGGTGGAAAGGCCTTATGAGGAAAGGCTGAGGGACCTGAGGTTATTTTCATTAGAGAGAAGAAGGTTATGCGGTGACCTAATTGAGGCGTATAAGATGATCAAAGGACTAGATAGGGTGGATAGTGAGAGCCTTTTTCCTCGGATGGTGATGACCAACATGAGGGGACATAACTTTAAATTAAGAGGTGGTAGTTATAGGATGGATGTCAGAGGCACATTCTTTACACAGAGGGTGGTGAGGGCGTGAAATGCCCTGCCTGCAGCAGTTGTGGACTCGCCTACTTTGGGAGCATTCAAATGGTCGGTGGATAGGCATATGGATGATATTGGAATAGTTCAGGTTCGAGGGTCCGCTGGCTGGCGCAACATCGAGGGCCGAAGGGCCTGTACTGCGCTGTACTGTTCTACGTTTTATGTTCTATGTTCTATATTCAGACCTCAATCCATTTCTTCCTCTAACCATGTACCTGTAATGACTATTAGATCATTCTTATTTACTTTTATGTGCACTGTCTTGTTTTGATTGCTACATGCATACAGATACAGAGCATTTAATTTTATCTTTTTATACATTTTACAACATTTAGTCTCATTTATTAATTTACTGCTATATCAGTTTAACTCTATCCCTTCATTTCACAACATTTTTCTGATTCCGTAATAATACTTTTCACTTTTGCCTTGTCTCTCCACCGACCTTCCCAAGTTTGATCTCTTGCTCCCGGTATTTAGATTAAAACCCACTCCACTTCCTTTCTCATGTGGCTCATAAGAACAGCCCTCTCATCATTGTTAGATGCAGACCATACCAATGGTACAGATCACACTTTACTGAGCATTGGTGCCAGCTGTTCCAATGGTACAGAACCCACTTCTCACACATCAGTCTCTGAGCTATGCATTCATCTCTCTAATAATTCCTCCTCTCCCAGTTTGCATGTGGCTTGAATGATAATCCAGAGATTATGACTCTTAAGGCTCTGTTTATTAATTTGCAGCCAAACTCCTCATAGTGGCTGGTATGTAAAGCTTTGACAACATGTGTACAATTACTTCAAAGAGACACATGAGGTTAGCCTCTTGGACTATGAACTCCCTAATTGAAGTCATAGTTGCATGGCCTCCCAAGTGACTTGCTCTCTTTTGCAACCTTGTGGAGTCTGTGGACTATGTCTATGTTTCATGTTATAGGCTGCACTCCCTTTTCAGTTTCCTTAAACACCTTTTGTTAGTGTTTTGTTTGCACTTCAGCCTCACACTCCTTATCTACGGGCATCTCCTGCAGAGGGGGAAGCAGGGAAGGAGGAAGACATCCTCGTGAACCTGCTACTGGACCTGGCAAAGCTTGCCATCTACAGGTCTAGGCAATAGGAAACCATGGGTCGTTTGTCTGTCCCTCTACAGTGACTATATTCGTGGCTGGGTGTCCCTTGAGAGGGAGCATGCAGTGTCTGAGGGCACCTTCCATGCCCACTTGGTATTGCAGGGACTGGGGTGCATTATTGATCCCTTTAATCATATTTTGATTTGATGTTTTAAG
This sequence comes from Sphyrna mokarran, assembly GCA_024679065.1. Taxonomy (NCBI): domain Eukaryota; kingdom Metazoa; phylum Chordata; class Chondrichthyes; order Carcharhiniformes; family Carcharhinidae; genus Sphyrna; species Sphyrna mokarran. The sequence continues at coordinate 6,326,125 of JAGIQG010000005.1, forward strand.
TTTAATTTTCACTTTGTGTTTTGTTTCGGGTACTTCCGCTCCTTTTGGGAACTGCCTCTTTTAAATTGTCCCTGAGTTAATTTGAGTTGGTTTAAAAATTTAGGTCTGTTGGCACTATGGATTCTGACTGTATAACAGAAGCACTGAGAAGCAGAATAGAGTTTGTAAATAAAGGGAATCTGGTGAAAGGACAATGACCTCTGAGGAGTTATTTCAATGTGACATTTTTCAGCTAAACTCAAGTTCCATTGTACCAAACTCCATTATTGTTGTATCATGCCGGGATGATCATTAAAAAAATATTTGTTTTATTTTGATAAGCAAAAATGTTTTCTATTTGTTAAATCATAAATATAATTTTAGATACACAGGTGCTTGTGTGCATAAGTATTTTTACAGTTATGAAAAAGTGTATGTTGTCAGCCAAATCTTAAATCTAAGTCTTTAAATGCTTCTTTTTGTTTCAGAAAAGTTCTGACATCCTAAAAAGCCCACAGGGCATGTCAATTGTGCGGAAATACAACAAAATTGCTTATGTACTGGTAAAGTTTGAGTTATTGTATCATAAGGCCTGGATTAAAGAAATTTCAGCTATGAAATACGGTGAGTAAATGATGCATTTTAACAACATTGCATTATTTTATTCTGGCAAATTTTACAACTGAGTTCATTTAGTTCTCGAACTTAGGGGTCGATTCTCCCATTGCGACGCGCACACTTTTTGGCTGGTCAGGTTGGGAGATGTGTGTATCAGCCATTTCACGGGTTCCCCATAAGCATTTATGACCAGCGTGCGTCTTCCAACCAGAAAAAAGCGATGTCACCAGGTCTTTGTTGTTCTTTGACTGTGCTGAAAACCGGCATAATGCTGATTTGCATCACTTACCATATTTTAGTATGCTATTATCTGAATTGAAACAGCAATCTCCGGCCACATTAGCATCTCTCACCTTTTTGGCATGAATGAAAGTAGGTACAAAGAATAAAAGAACACAACAGCATGGGAAACAGGCCCTTCGGCCCAACGAGCCTGCGCCGCCACCCCAATGTTCCCACCTCCACCTGTGATCCCTGTCTATGTTTATAGATCTATGGATTAAAAACTAAATTTGAGACAATTTAGGGAGAATTTGTTTTACCAATTAGCCTAAGAGCACATCTTTAGGATGTGGGAGGAAACCGGAGCACCCGGAGAAAACCCACGCAAGCACGGGGAGAATGCGCAAACTCCCACAGACACAGGCCCAAATCCATGTATCTGCACAGCACAGCGATAGTCACTGAACTGTCGTGTTGCCCATCAAATGGTCCAGGTCAAGCTTACACTAACGACGTGAAGCACTAGGATATTCTCGAAAAAAAATCCAAGAGCAGCCCTCTCACGACCCATCGCGTGTATGCCCCTTGTTAGACAACAAGGTGGACCAAAGCACCTGTAGGGTAAAAACAAGTACATCAATATCATCATCTATTTACACACTTCCCAGGGACTCCAAAGGCTCATGATCCCTAGTTTAAATTAGTTTTCTATACCCCTCCATTCCCATTCTGTTCATGTGCCCATCTAAGTATTTCTTAAATAACTCCAGAGTACCTGCCTCCACCACTTTACTTGGCAGCGCATTCCATACCCCCACTACCCTCTGTGTGAAAAAACTCCCTCTAGCATCCAAATTATACCTTACCCCCCTCACCCTAAGCCCGTGACCCCTCGTGCTATTTGAGTCCATCCTAGAAAAAAGCTTAACCCTGTTTACTCTATCTATATCCCTCATAATCTTGTACACCTCTATTAGATCTCCTCTAAGTCTACATCTTTCTAAGGAAAACAGTCCCAATTTGCCTAACCTCTCCTCGTAACTCAGATCTTCCATACCAGGCAGCATCCTGGTAAACCTCCTATGCACTCTCTCCAGAGTCTCCACGTCCTTCCGGTAGTAAGGCAACCAGAACTGGATGCGGTATTCCAAATGAGGTCTATCCAATGCTTTATACAACTGCAATATTAAAGGCCAGCTCTTGTACTCTATAAGTGCTGCTAGTGGAGTGCAGGGGATGTTGTAGGCAGGCCCTGGGGATGTTTGTTGGACTTCTATTTTCTCAGATCTCTCTGAGTGAGGGTCTGTGAAGAACTCCTGCCCAGCCTTCCACTGCGGGGCTGTGCTGTAGCTCAGTGTGAGAGGCTTCCTGAAGAATCTGGATTGGGAGACACGCCTTATGAGAATAGGTTGAGGGAGCTAGGTCTCTTCTCCCTGGAGAGACGAAGGTTGAGAGGCGACCTGATAGAGGATTATAAAATGTTGAGAGGAATAGATAGGGTAGATTCTCAGAGGCTATTTCCCAGGGCTGAAATGGTTGCTACAAGAGGACGCAGGTTTAAGGTTCTGGGGAGCAGATACAGAAGAGATGTAAGTTTTTCACTCAAAGGATGGTGAGTGAGTGGAATCGGCTGCCGTTTGTGGTGATAAGAGGTGAACTCGCTGGGGTCTTTTAAGTGACTTTTGGTTGAGTACACAGGATTTAATGGGATTGAGAGTGATAGATAGGCCTGGTAGGCATAGATATGATTGGCGCAACTTGTGGGCTGAAGGGCCTGTTCGTGCTATAGTATTCTATGTTCTATGTTCTATGTTCTAAGTCCTGCTCAGCCTTCTCCTTGAGGGCAGCATTGTTGTTCTGAGTAGGAAAATTCCTGAAGGAGTCCTGCTCAGCCTTCCCTCCAGAAAACTGTGAAGAGGCATTATCTTGCTGTAGGATTTGGTCAATGACTGCACTGAGCGCTGGGTTCTGGGTTGGGGGAGGAATATACAATGTACTGACTGAGGCTGAACCAGATGAAGCAACTACTGCTCCAGGCTGGGGTGCCAAGGTTCCTACATAGACACTGCCACTTGGCACCCACCTGGTGATGATTTGCAGTTTGTGCCTACCCTGTGATATGGATCAGTAACACATGCCAGTAATGGATGCCGCAGTTGCACACGTGGAAATAGCTTAAGGGTGTGCAGTACCCACAGCTGCACACCGATTTGCAAAATCTGTGTCAGCAATTGTCATGATGGGAATCTTTCACAACCTAATTGGGCCATGATGGCACCAATGGATTGTATGGTGTTGCCAGCACTCACAAAGTGGGGGTACTGGCCCAAGTGAGGGATTGGGGTAGGACAGGGTATGCAGCCATATAAATCTGTTGTTGTCTACTCTTTCCAAACGCCACTGTGCAGATGGTTCTTAGACTGATAGATTTTGAGCTGGCCATTATGGTGATAGAGGAGGTGGAGGAAGAGGAGGTAGCTCAGGAGATGGTGGGTGTGAAGAAATCACCACAGGAGCAGCCACTACCAGTTCCTCAAGGAGGAAGGCATGAGACTATTGCTGAGGGCCAGGAGGTACATGAGAGAGTGCACAAAAGCTGGAAGGTGCCAAGTCCAAGGCAGCACAGGCCCTGCAATTCATTCAAAGTCCCCTTGGGGAGCATGTACCATCTCAGGCTGCTGTTTTCCAAGAGCATGTGTTCTTTGTGAGATGCTTGCAGACCTGGCTCCTCAACCAGGACAACACTGACAACCGGCATGCCACTGATTTGCATTACTAACCATACCTTAGCATGCCATTATCGAAATCACATGCCAATCTCAGCCTATGTTTGCATCTCCTACCTCTTTGGTGTGATGTCACTTTGGTGCGAATCAAAGTGGGTATATAAAAGTGTGGCAGCTTTGAACTGGTATAAGGAGATAAGTGCTGCTAGCAGAGTTCAGGGAATGTTGCAGGCAGGCACTGGAGGTGCCTAGTGAACTTCTTTCTGCAGTCTTCAGGAGATACCTGGGTTGGAAGGGTGCTTCTATTTTCTCAGTGCTCTTTGGGTTAGGTTCTGTGAAGTCCTGCTCAGCCTTCCCCTCCAGGACAGTACTCTACATCAGTGTGGGAGGCACCCTCAAGGAGTCCTCAACCTTTCCCTCCAGGGCACCTTATAGTGCTATTGTCATCCTGCAGGGTGTGGTCAGGGGCTCAATTGAGTGCTGTGTTCTGGGGTGGGGCAGGATCGCACCATGTGTTGACTGAGGCCTAACCAGATGAAGCAACTGATGCTCTCCAGGCCGGGATGCAGAGTTTCAGAAATGGACTGCATGAAATCTACTGTCACTGGGCACCCATCTGGTGCTGATTTGCAGTCTGTTCCTGCCCTCTGACACAGACCAGCAACACACGCCTTTAATGGATGCTGCAGTTGCACACATAGCAATTACTCAAGGGTGCACATTGCTCATGTCTGCACATCAATCTGCAAAATCTGTGCCAGCATTTGTCATGATGGAAATCTCATACAATCCTAATCGAGTCATGCATAGCACCATGGATTGTTGTGGTATTGCCAGCACCCGCAGGTAGAGGTACTGGCCCCAATAAAGGATTGGGGTGGTGCAGGGTCTACTCAGCCAATGATAAAAACCCATCATTCTATGCTCTTTCCAAACCCCACTGTGCAGAAGGATCTTGGTTTTCTCAATCTGCAGCTCGTCATTATGCTGACAGTAGGGAAAGAGGAAGAGGAGGCGGCTCAGGAGGAAGAGGATCAGGAAATGGCAGGCATAGAGAGATAACCACAAAAGCAGCCACCACCAGTCCCTCAGGACGAAGGGCATGGGGCTGCCACTGAGGGCCAGGAGATGGGTAAGCAAGCCCCTGAGAGTGTGCACAGAAGATGGAGGATGCCGAGGCCAAGGAAGTACAGGCCTTGTAATTCATTCGAAGCCCTCTTGGAGGAGGTGTGCCATTGTTGGTTGTGACTTTCCAAGACCACGATGCACACCTGGCACCTCAGAGGTGAGGCGACCACCAGCACCCTATTGACATGAAGGTTACGACTGCCCTGAATTTTTACATCTCTGGTTCATTTCAGGTACCAAATTGGGATCTTCTAGGCCTCCGTGCACAGATGAGTGTAGCAGGTCACAAATGCCTTGTATTCCCAGGCATGGCAGGGCATAAATTTCGATCGGGGCGACACACAACAGAATGTGAGCTTTTGGTGTCATTGCCATTGCTGGGATTCCTAATGTCCAGGAAGCAGTGAGTGGGGCACACATTGCCTTGCAGACTTCACATGCAGGACTGCAATAATTTGTCAACTGAAAAGGGTTCCACGCCTTGAATGTTCAAATTGTTGGTGACCATCTAATGTGGATCGTGCAGATCTATGCATCCCATTCAAGAAGTGTCCATGACAGCTTTATCCTCAGGCAGTCAGACATTACTGGCTTCTTTGAAGACCAGCCCAGGCTCCCGAGATAGCTACCAGGTGACAAAGATTACTGCTAAGTCATGGCTGATGATGCCTGTGCGGAGGCCCAGGACAAGGCGGAGACCTGCTACAATGATGCCCATGCAATCACCCGGTCCATCATAGAGCGGTGCTTCGACTTGTTTAAAATGTGTTCCGCTGCTTGTACTGCTCTGGGGAGGCCCTTCAGCATGACGGTGTGCTTGCCTCATGCAACTGTCTAGCTGTGTGCTACGCAACATCACCCAGTAGCTGAGAGACCAGCTAAAGCAGGAGGAAGAGGATGTGGTGAGCTGTATGTCCTGCCATATAAGGAACCAGAGGAAAGAGGGTGGACAGCAATGGCAGGTGTCAGGAGGGAAGGGCAACAAGGGACACCTTGACTGCAGCCCACTTCACCTAGCTAGTACTGTGCAGTGAGTGGGTTGCAACCACCACACATCCACCATACGCCAGGAGCAAGTGCAGCTGTTTTTTCTCCCTCCAAATCGATTTGGGTCCTCAAACCATCACATCATCCTTCCCCAGCTTCTCTCATCCCACCGGCCTACCCCTCAGAAACATCCAAACTTGTTAATGTGCTTGGGATAGCAATGGTTGCGAATCTTAGTTGAAGGCTAGAGAATGATGACAACTCGCTGTTGTGCACACTGGGATCCTGCTCCTAGTGCCACTCAAGTCTGACTCTTACCTGTGCTCTGAATGTATGCTGCTACCCTGGCCCACATAACTGGAGGGTTTGTTGGCCAGTCGGGTATGGGAAGGCCACACTTTCACCAAGGGTCTGATGGATCGAAACATGATCGAAACGATGGATCGAAACACATGATCGAAACATATAAGATGATTAGAGGTTTAGATAGGGTGGACAGTGATAGCCTTTTTCCTAGGATGGAAAAAGCTAGCACGAGGGGACACAGCTTTAAATTAAGGGGTGATAGTTATAGGACGGATATCAGAGGCAGGTTCTTTACCCAAAGGGTTGTTCGGGAGTGGAATGCCCTGCCTGCAGCGGTTGTAGATGCGCCAAGGTTGGTGGCGTTTAAGAGGTTAGTTGATAAGTATATGGAAGAGAAGGGAATGGTTTAGTTTGGAGGGGCATTGCTTTTTATATTGGTCGGCGCAACATCGAAGGCCAAAGGGCCTGTTCTGTGCTGTAATGTTCTATGTTCTATGGATGTTGGGGAAGGTAGGGCAGACACTCTTAAACATGTGGCTGCATCTGCAAGCACAACAGATAGCATCTCTATGCATGGGAATGGGGCTCTGTTGGGTGTTAGGAGAGAGAATCAGAGACACATTCGTCACAAATATGAGATGCAAATAAAAGTTATTGTGCTCTTTATGTTAGTGGTTAATAAACTCTGACTACTGGTGATCTTCATCAATGCCCTGTTAGTGAACTACAACTTTCTAGTTCTGTGCAGTCTGCTGCTTCATCTTGCTACTACCTCAGGATGCACATTGAATGTGGAGGTGTATAGTCTAGCTCCGATGCACGCTCCATTGCCTGTGATGCCCTTGATGGACATCCCCTGCGTGGCTGGGACCTAGTGGCCCTTGGCTGACTTGCGATTGGTACTGTTTTGGTGTTGCTCTGTTCATCTAGCTGGCTCTGAGGTGTCCTGGTGTGAGGGAGAGGGGAATCAAAACATCTCAGGACATCTCGGATCTCCTGGGTGGAAGGCATGGGAATGAGCTCTTCCTCTCTCCCTTGAGGTGCCTCAAGGTCCCAGACAATCCATGGACATCAAGGTAGCTGGAATGATCTCCTGAGGCTCTGCCAGTCCTGGAGATCAGATGTTTCTGCCCTGTGGTCTGTGAGCCTTCAGGCTTGGCTGTCTGAGACTAGGCCAAGCGCTGGAGACCAACTGCTGCGGCATTCTGTGAGGAAGCCAGGCTCTGGAGCCCCTGAGCAGTAGCCCCCTAAGACTGGCCTAAATTGTTGAGCATCACCGCCACGGCCTGCTGTGTCTCCAGAGTCATGATGTAGAGATGCTGGCATTGGACGGGATAAACTCAGTAAGAATCTGGTGACACCAATTTTAAATCCAACCGATTTATTTGATAGTAAATCTGCGAGCTTTCGACTTTCGCTTTCGTCAGGCAAATGCAGTGTTCTGGTCTGCAATAGCACACATATCAGCACAGACATTCACAGATTGCTGATTAGAATGCAAATCCTTACACCTAACCTGCTGTTCAAGTCTTAAAGTGGCTAACAACGTGAGTGAAGCATTGGTTAGAGAGATGTGTATTGTCTCCAGACAGCACAGTAAGTGAGGTTTTTTGCTAACCCAGGCAAGTCATGGGGCTTACAGATAGTGTGACATGAAGCCAAGATCCCTGTTAAGGTCGTCCTCCTGTGTGTGGAACTTGACTATCAGTCTCTGCTCAGCGACTCTGAGTCTGAGTGAAGGCCACCTTAGAGAAGGCTTACCCGAAGGTCGGAGGCCGAATGCCTGTGACCACTGAAGTGCTCTCCACTTCAGCAGTGCTGATATGTGTGCTATTGCAGACCAGAACACTACATTTGCCTGACGAAGACGAAAGTCGAAAGCTCGCAGATTTACTATCAAATAAATCAGTTGGATTTAAAATTGGTGTTGCCAGATTCTTATTGAGTGTCTCCAGAGTGCCAGCAAGAGCCCTAGCCATGGCCAGCAGTGTCTCCCACATGCTCCCTTCACACATGGTCATCGAATGCTGTGCCTCCTGGATGCCGGAAACACATTTACCTGTGGCCTGTTTTGTCTCCAGGATGGCCTGGACCCTGTCACCCATGAGGACAGACCACTGAGCCGGACTTTCCACCTGATCAGCACTCTTGCAGTATTGGCCTGGTTCGCATGCCGTGTTGCACCACTTCCTGCAACAGCACTCTGTTAGATCTTCTAAACAGCTTTGCAGTTGCAGCATAGTTGCTGACATTTCTTCCACAACTGTCAGGGTTTATTGATACATCTCCACCTGCCTTGGGAGGAAGAAACCCAAAACTGTCCCTAGACAGCTTGGCTTGGGACAGCTGAATCCTTGCTTCTAGCAAACTTCCTTGTGCCTGAGCCCTCGGATGTGCCTGTTTCCACCTGATGTGCATCAGTGTCTGTGATGATGCAGGAGGTACTTGGACAATTGGGGCTCATTCTGGGATAGGTGGGACCTCTATAAGAGGGATGATCTGCATCTGAACCAGAGGGAAACTAATATCTTGGGGGGAAAATTTGCCAATGCTATTCGGGGGCATTTAAACTGATTCAGAGAGGGGATGGGAACCTGAGTAGCTCAAATGTACAGGAGGATGGGAATAGCGAGGTCATGGATAAGGTTTCTGGGTCTCAGCAGGGTAGGTGGAAGAGTGGTTTGAAGTGTGTATACTTCAATGCGAGGAGCATATACAATAAGGTGGATGAACTTGCAGCCTGGATTGGTACCTGGGACTTCGATGTTGTGGCCATTTCAGAGACATGGATAGAGCAGGGACAAGAATGGATGTTGCAGGTTCCAGGGTACAGATGTTTCAGTCGGAGCAGAGTAGGTGGTAGAAGAGGGGGAGGTGTGGCATTGTTAGTCAAAGACTGTATTACAGTGGCAGAAAGGACATTTGATGTGGACCTGTCTATTGAGATAGTTTGGGCTGAGATTAAAAACAGGAAAGGAGAGGACACACTGCTGGGAGTTTCTTATAAGCCTCCAAAAAGTTCCAGCAATGTAGAGAAAAGGATTGCAAGGATGATCCTGGATAGGAGCGAAAGTAACAGTGTAGTTGTTATGGGGGACTTGAACTTTGCAAATATTGATTGGAAAAGCTATAGCTCAAGCACATTAGAGCTTTGTCCCTATATTGGTCTCTATATGTCATTAAGGCGTTAGGATGGCGGCGCGGGCTCGTTGGGCCGAAGGGCCTGTTTCCCATGCTGTGTTGTTCTTTGTTCTTTGTAGAGGGGTGAGTTTTTGTACAATGTGTGCAGGAGTGTTTTATGACTCAGTATGTAGATAGGCCAGCAAGAGGTGGGGCTACTTTGGATATGGTACTGGGTAATGAACCAGACCAGGTGTTAGACTTAGAGGTAGGTGAGCACTTTGGTGATAGTGACCACAATTCGGTTACGTTTACCTTAGTGATGGAAAGGGATAGGCATGTACCGAAGGGCAGAAGTTACAGCTGGGGGAAAGCTAATTATGAGGCTATTAGGCAAGATTTAGGATACATAGGTTGGAGTAGGAAACTGCAGGGGCTGGGAATATCTGAAATGTGGAACTTATTCAAGGAACAGCTACTGCGAGTCCTTGATAAATATATACCTGTCAGGGAGGAGGAAGTGATAGAGTGAGGGAACCATGGTGTAATAAGGAAGTTGGTTCACTGGTGAAGAGAAAAAAGGAGGCTTATATAAAGATGAGATATGAAGGCTCGGTTAAGACACTGGAGAGTTATAAGTTAGCCAGGAGGGAGCTAAAGAGTGAGTTAAGAAGAGCTAGAAGAGGACATGAGAAGATTTTGGCGGATAGGATTAAGGAGAACCTTGAAGCTTTTTATCGATATATTAAGAATAAAACATTGGTTAGGGCAAGATTAGGGCCAGTTAGAGACAATAGTGGGAAATTGTGCGTGGAGCCTGTGGAGATTGGAGAGGGACTGAATGAGTATTTTTCGTCAGTCTTCATGCAGGAAGATGTCAATGGAGTTGAGGAGAATACTGGGATACAGGATTGTAGACTAGACAGGATAGGGGTACATAAGGAGGAGGTGTTAGTTATTCTTGAGAGTATGATTATAGATAAGTTCCCTGGGTCAGATGGGATTTATCCCAGGTTACTCTGGGAGGCTCGAGAGGAGATTGCAGAGCCTTTGGCTTTGATCTTCAGGTCATTGTTAGCTACAGGTATAGTGCCGGAAGACTGGAGGATGGCAAATGTTGTCCCCTTGTTTAAGAAGGGGAGTAGAGGCCATCCTGCAAATTATAGACCAGGGAGCCTTACTTCTGTTGTGGGGAAAAGTTTGAAAAGAATAATAAGGGATAGGATTTATAATCATTTAGGGAGGAATAAATTGATTAGGGATAGTCAACATGGATTTGTGAAGGGAAGGTCGTGCCTCACAAACCTTATCAAGTTTTTTTGAAAAGGTGACCAAAAAGGTGGATAAGGGTAAGGCAGGTGACGTGGTGTATATGGATTTTAGCAAAGCATTTGATAAGGTTGCCTATGGAAGATTATTGCAGAAAATGCAGGTGCATGGGATTGATGGTGATTTAGCAAATTGGATTAGGAATTGGCTAACTGATAGAAGACAGAAGAACAAAGAACAAAGAACAAAACAGCATGGGAAACAGGCCCTTCGACCCAACGAGCCCGCGCCGCCACCCCGATGTTCCCACCTCTACCCGTGATCCCTATTTATGTTTATAGATCTATGGATTAAAAACCAAATTTGAGACAATTTAGAGAGAATTTGTTTTGTCAATTAGCCTAAGAGCACATCTTTGGGATGTGGGAGGAAACCAGAGCGCCCAGAGAAAACCCATGCAAGCATGGGGAGAATGCAGAAACTCCCACAGATACAGGCCCAAATCCATGTATCTGCACAGCACAGCGATAGTCACTGAGCTGTCGTGTTGCCCATCAAATGGTCCAGGTCAAGCATACACTAACGATGTGAACAAAGAACAAAGAACAAAGAACAAAACAGCACGGGAAACAGGCCCTTCGGCCCAATGAGCCCGCGCCGCCACCTCGATGTTCCCACTTCTACCCGCGATCCCTGTCCATGTTTATAGATCTATGGATTAAAACCAAATTTGAGACAATTTAGGGAGAATTTGTTTTGCCAATTAGCCTAAGAGCACATCTTTGGGATGTGGGAGGAAACCGGAGCACCCGGAGAAAACCCACGCAAGCACGGGGAGAATGCGCAAACTCCCACAGACACAGGCCCAAATCCATGTATCTGCACAGCACAGTGATAGTCACTGAGCTGTCGTGTTGCCCATCAAATGGTCCAGGTCAAGCATACACTAACGACGTGAAGCACTAGGATACTCTCAAAAAAATCCAAGAGCAGCCCTCTCACGACCCATCGCGTGTATGCCCCTCGTTAGACAACAAGGTGGACCAAACCACCTGTAGGATAAAAACAAGTACATCAATATCATCATCTATTTACACACTTCCCAGGGACTCCCAAGGTTCATGATCCCTAGTTTAAATCAGTTTTCTATACCCCTCCATTCCCATTCTGTTCATGTGCCCATCTAAGTATTTCTTAAATAACTCCAGAGTGCCTGCCTCCACCACTTTACTTGGCAGTGCATTCCATGTCCCTACCACCCTCTGTGTGAAAAAACTCCCTCTAGCATCCAAATTATACCTTACCCCCCCTCACCATAAGCCTGTGACCCCTCGTGTTATTTGAGTCCATCCTAGGAAAAAGCTTAACCCTGTTTATTCTATCTATCCCCTTCATAATCTTGTACACCTCTGTCAGATCTCCTCTAAGTCTATGTCTTTCTAAGGAAAACAGTCCCAATTTGCCTAATCTCTCCTCATAAATCAGACCTTCCATACCAGGCAGCATCTTGGTAAACCTCCTCTGCACTCTCTCCAGAGTCTCCATGTCCTTCCGGTAGTAAGGCGACCAGAACTGGACGCAGTATTCCAAATGAGGTCTAACCAATGTTTTATACAACTGCAACATTAAAGGCCAGCTCTTGTAGTCTATACCCCTTCCTATAAAGGCTCGCATTCTATATGCTTTTTTCACAACCTTCTCCACTTGCTCTGCCACCTTCAGAGACTTGTTCACCTGCACCCCTAGGTCCCTCTGCATTTCTATATTCTTAATAGGTCTATCCTTTATCATATATCTCCCCCCTACATTCTTTCTCCCGAAATGGTTGATGGGATATATTCAACCGGTAGTTTAGTTACTAGTGGTGTACCTCGGGGATCTGTTCTGGGGCCACTGTTGTTTGTTATTTTTATAAATGACCTGGATGAGGATGTAGAGGGATGGGTTAGTAAATTTACTGATGAAAGCAAATTCGGTGGAGTTGTAGACAGTGAGAATGGATGTTACAGTTTGCAGAGGGACATAGATAAGTTGCAGAGCTGGGCCGAGAGGTGGCAAATGGAGTTTAATGTGGAAAAGTGTGAAGTGATTCACTTTGGAAAAAGTAATGTGTGTGCAAGATATAGGGCTAATGGTAGGACTCTTAGTAGTGTAAATGAGCAGAGAGATCTCGGTGTACAGGTGCATAAATCCCTGAAAGTTGGTACTCAAGTTGATAAGGTTGTGAAGAAGGTGTACAGTGTGTTAGCTTTTAGTGGTAGTGGGATTGAATTTCGGAGTCGAGACGTCATGTTGCAACTGTACAAAACTCTGGTGTGGCTGCAGTTGGAGTATTGTGTACAGTTACGGTCGCCACATTATAAGAAAGATGTGGATGCATTGGAGAGGATACAGAGGAGGTTTACCAGGATGTTGCCTGGTATGATGGATAGGTCTTATAAGGAAAGGCTAAGGGACTTGAGGTTATTGTCATTCGAGAGAAGAAAGCTAAGAGGTGACCTAATTGAGACATACAATATGATCAGAGGGTTAGATAGGATGGATAGTGAGAACCTTTTTCCTCGGATGGAGATGGATAACATGAGGGGACATAGCTTTAAATTAAGGGGTGATAGTTATAGGACAGATGTTAGAGGTAGGTTCTTTACTCAGAGGGTAGTAAGTGCGTGGAATGCCCTGCCTGCAGCAGTTGTGGACTCGTCAAGTTTAAGGGCATTCAAATGGTCAGTGGATAGGCATATGGATAGCGTTGGAATAGTTTAGGTTAGAGGGTCATAAAATTGGTTCTATTGGTCGGCGCAACATCAAGGGCTGAAGGGCCTGTATTGCACTGTAATGTTCTATGTTCTATGTTCTATGCGTTCACCAGTTCATGACCCAGAAGCCTCAACGCTAAAGATACCCACTATAGTGATCGTCTCTACGTTGGTGGGTTGTGTGGTACATTACAGTGCTGCTTTAGTGTTGCTACCCCAGGAGGATTCCTTGGTGCCTTCCTCTGAGGTATCATCCAGATGGTCATGGTCAGTTTGCTACAGAGCAGCGGAGGTGGCGGCAACACATATTAATGGGAGGAAAGCAAAACATTCCTTGCGGCATCATATTCCAGGATGGTATTTTGCCTTCCTGGAGCAGGGGTGCAAGGTGTGTCTGACAGGGTAGAGCGCATATTGAAGGGTGAGGGGACCCAGGCGGATGTGATTATTCACATAGGAGAGAAGGATGTAAGAAGGAAGAGCAGGGAGGATACACAAAGGCAGTTTAGCGAGTTGGGGGGTAGGCTGAAGAGCAGGGCCTCCAGGGTGGTGATCTCAGGGCTGCTATCAGGGCCAGGTAACAGCGGGGCCAGGAGAAATGAGATCCTACAGCTGAATGCGTGGCTGAAGGATTGGTGTATGGCACAGGGTTTTATATTTGTCGATATCTGGGAAGTATTTGTGAAAGAAGGGCAGCTATATAGAAGGGATGGGGAACACTTAAATGGGAAGGGCATGAATATCTTAGCTGGGAGGTTAACTGGAGTGTTTTGGCAGGGCTTAAACTAATATGGAGGGGGGAAGGAGATGAGACCGATAGCTCAGTAGAGAGCGAGATGGGAGATAGAGTAGGCTTGAATGAAAGGAAATACACCAGTGAGAAGGAGATTCCAAGTGGGCTTGGAGGTCTGGAGTGCATCTGTTTCAATGTGAGGAGCATAACAGGAAAAACAGATGAACTTAGGGCCTTAATGTTTGCAAGAAACTTGCATGTGGTTGCAGTGATGGAGACGTGGTTAAAGGAGGGGGATCAGTGGCAGCTGAATATTCCTGGGTATTAGTGTTTCAGGCGTGACAGCAGAGGGTCCAGAGGAGGTGGGGGAGTGGTGTTGTTAGTTAGGGAGAGCATCATAGCAGTGCAGAGGGAGGACAATATAGAGGAGTTAGGAGTGGAGTCGCTGTGGGTGGAGTTGAGGAATAGAAAGGGGGCAATTACTACATTAGGGTGTATTATACGCCACCCAACAGCCCATGGGCAGTGGAAGAAGGCATATGAAAAGACACTTTAGATAGGTGCAGAAAGAACAGAGTCGTTATAGTGGGAGATTTTAATCTCCCTGGGGTGGATTGGAAGGTACTCCACTTGGAGTATTGTGCGCAGTTCTGGTTGCCTCACTATAGGAAGGATGTAGAGGCTATTGAGAGAGTGCAGAGGAGATTTACAAGGATGCTGCCTGGATTGGGAGGCAGGCCTTATGAAGATAGGTTGAGGGAGCTGGGACTCTTCTCACTGGAGAGACGTAGGTTGAGAGGCGACCTGATAGAGGTTTATAAAATGTTGAGAGGAATAGATAGGGTGGACTCTCAGAGACTATTTCCCTGAGCTGAAATGGTCACTACGAGAGGACACAGATTTAAGGTGCAGGGAAGCAAATACAGAGGGGATGTTAGGGGTAAGTTTTTCACTCAGAGGGTGGTGAGTGAATGGAATCGGCTGCCGTCGGAAGTTGTTGAGGCAAACTCGCTGGGGTCTTTTAAAAGACTTCTGGATGAGTATATGGAAATGAATGGGATAGGGGGTTATAGATAGGTCTGTGGATTGGTAGATATAGATGTGATCGGTGCAACCCCGAAGGGCCTGTTTGTGCTATATTGTTCTATGTTCTATGTACCTAGAGCTGGGGTTTCAGATGGGGAGGAATTTGTAAAATGTGTCCTGGAAGAATCATTGGAGCAGTATGTAGCTAGTCCGACTAGAGAGGGGGCTATGTTGGATTTAGTTCTGAGTAATGAGCCAGCGCAGGTGGTTGATGTTGTAGTAGGGGAACATGTGGCTAACAGTGACCACAATTCTGTCTACTTTAGAATACAGAGGGAAAAGGATGCTTGTTGTCCTATGGGAGGGTGCTGAATTGGGGGAAGGCTAACTATAGTTGGATTTGGCAGGAACTTGTGGAAACTGATTGGGAACGGTTGTTCGAAGGTAAGTCTACGCTAGGCATGTGGTATTCTTTCAAGGGAATACTGAAAATGTTGCAAGGAAGATATGTGCCAGCTAAGAGGAAAGATGGGGAAGGTAGGATTAGAGAGCCGTCGATTACTCGGGATATTGAGGACTTGGTTAGGAAGAAAAGAGAGGGGTATGTTCAGTCAAAGCAGCTGGGAATGGAGACAGCGTTGGAGGAATATGGAGAGAGTAGGAGGGAGCTCAAACAGGAAGTTAGAAGGGCAAAAAGGGGGCATGAAATGGTTTTGGCAGAAAGGATTAAGGAAAATCCAAAGGCCTTTTACTCCTTTTTTGGGAATAAAAGGGTGGTTAGAGGAAAAAATTGGACCTCTTAGGGAAAGAGGAGGGAAACTGTGCTTAGAGCCCGAGGGAATGGGGAGATCCTGAATGTGTCAGTATTCACGAAGGAGAGGGGCTTGTTGACTGGTCCTGTCTCTGATGGAGCTATAGATCAGTTGAGGGAAATATCCATACCGAGGGAAGAAGTGTTAGAGCTTCTAGGTAGCACTAAAACTGATAAATCTCCAGAGCCTGATGGCATTTATCCCAGGCTGCTCAGGGAGGCGCGAGGTGAAATTGCTGGGGCTCTGATGCAAATTTTTGTCTCTTCTTTGGACACAGTTGAGGTCCCAGAGGACTGGAGAATAACTAATGTTGTACCATTGTTTAAAAAGGTTAGTAGGGATAATCCTGGAAATTATAGGTTGATGAGTTTGATGCCAGTGGTAGAGAAGCTGTTGGAGAGGATTCTTAAAGATAGAATGTATAAGCATTGCGATCTGATGAGGGATATGCAGCATGGCTTTATTAAGGGGAGGTCATGCCTTACGAATCTGGTAGAATTTTTTGAGGAGGTGACGAAAAGTGAGGTCGACGAATGGTGACGAATGGTGAGCCATTGATGTCGTCTATATGGATTTCAGTAAGGCTTTTGATAAAGTCCCTCATGGGAAGTTAGTTGAAAAGATCAAGGCTAATGGGATACAAGGACAGGTAGCTAGATAGATAAGTAACTGGCTTGGTAATAGGAGACAGAGAGTAATAGTGGAAGGGTATTTTTCTATCTGGAGGTCGGTCACTAGTGGTGTGCCGCAGGGCTCGGTACTGGGATCTCTTCTATTTGTAATATATATAAATGACTTGGAAGAGGGAGTAAGTGGAGTGATCAGCAAGTTTGCAGATGATACAAAGATGGTTGGATTTGCGGATAGTGAGGAGCATTGTCAGGCGATGCAGCAGGACATAGATAGGCTGGTAGCTTGGGCAGATAGATGGCAGATGGAATTCAATCCTGATAAATGTGAGGTGATGCATTTTGGGAGAAAGAATGTAGAGGGGAGGTAAATGATAAAATGTAGACCTATTAAGAGAATAGAAATGTAGAGGGACCTGGGGGTTCAGGTGCACAAGCCTCTGAAGGTGACAGAGCAGGTAGAGAAGGTTGTGAAGAAAGCATATGGTACGCTAGCCTTTATAGGAAGGGGTATAGAGTACAAGAGCTGGCCTTTAATGTTGCATTGTATAAAACGTTGATTAGACCTCATTTGGAATACTGTGTCCAGTTCTGGTCGCCTTACTACCAGAAGGACATGGAGGCTCTGAAGAGAGTGCAGAGAATGTTTACCAGGATGCTGCTGGTATGGGAGGTCTGAGTTATGAGGAGAGGTTAGGCAAATTGGGGTTGTTTTCCTTAGAAAGACGTAAACTTAGAGGAGATCTAATAGAGGTGTATAAGATTATGAGGCGTATAGATAGAGTAAACAGGGTTAAACTTTTTCCTAAGATGGACTCGAATAGCACAAAGGGTCACGGACTTAGGGTGAGAGGGGTAACGTATAATTTGAATGCTAGAGGGAGTTTTTTCACAGAAAGGGTGGTGGGGGTATGGAATGTGCTGCCAAGTAAAGTGGTGGAGGCAGGCACTCTGGAGTTATTTAAGAGATACTTAGATGGGCACATGAACAGAATGGGAATGAAGGAATATAGAGAACTGATTTAAAATAGGGATCATGAGCCTTGGGAGTTCCCTGGGAAGTGTATAAATTGTCGATGATATTGATGTATTTGTTTTATCCTACAGGTACTTTGGTCCGCCTTGTTGTCTGACAAGGGGCATACACGCGATGGGTCGTGAGAGGGCTGCTCTTGGATTTTTTGAGAGTAGCCTCGTGCTTCACATTGTTTGTGTATGCTTGACCTGGACGATTTGATGGACAACTCGACAGCTCAGTGACTATCGCTGTGCTGTGCAGATACATGGATTTAGGCTTGTGTCTGTGGGAGTTTGCGCGTTCTCCCTGTGCTTGCATGGGTTTTCTCCGGGTGCTCCAGTTTCCTCCCACATCCCAAAGATGTGCTCTTAGGCTGATTGACAGAACAAATTCTCCCTAATTGTCTCAAATTTGGTTCCAATGAATAGATCTATAAACATAGACAGGGGTGACAGAGATCAAGGTAGAAGTGGGAACATTGAGGTGGCGGCGCGGGCTCGTTGGGCTGAAGGGCCTGTTTCCCGTGCTGTTTTGTTCTTTGTTCTTTGTACTTACTTCAAGGAGGACCTAGTTGAGGGTGCACTTCTGCTCACTTGCATGTTAGACGCTGACCTAGCTGTTGGTGACCAATCAGGAATGCCCGTCAACCCCCCTCAGCTCCGTGGCACGCTTCTCCATGCTGGTCAGTTGCCGCAGTTCAGGCACACCACCACCACTCCCTGTCGTCTCCTGTGCAATGTGGATTTTATTTTCCTGTGGGAACATCAGGTGGATAGCAAGCATTATCATATCGCAGTGCATGATGCGCAACATTGTGCCTGTGTCTCAGGCATTATGCTCATAGTTTCGGGGAAAGCGGTGGGGGAGGAGTCACTTGTTGCATGCCCTTCACATGTCTCAGCAGGGTTTGAGTTCCATGCTATACATGTGCCGGGTTTCAATTGGGATTCTCACTCACCTTTGCTGCTCAGAAAAGGTCGTACAATTTTTTCTACATTTTCTGCCAGAGCCTGGTGTCAGGCTCCTGGTGTTCACCACTTCTGCCACTTCCTCCCATGATACCATGACAGATACACTCTTTGGGTTAGGGCCTTTCCTCCATGCCATCTGGCAGATATTCTTGATTGGCCTCTGAAAATATAGGTACATGTTTCCACGCAGACAACTTTGTGACATGACTGGCTGCGTGTCCATTCCAGCAGCTTATATACAGCTCTGGCTTATTAGGGGAGTGCAGATGCATTGAGTTGGCTGCTCAAGGGCCCATTGACAACAAATGCCTGTGAGACATTATGAAGACTGTATTCAGTTGAGTTCATGCATCCTTTGGGGTGCTGATTAACCTCTATTCAATAGACTACTGTGTCCGGTGGGGGCGGAGGTGGGGCAGGGTGCAATCCTCAAGTCTCCCATTCAAGAGAGAGAATGATCACAAGCTAGGGTTGTGCATGTCAGCACAATGCTAGTTCTCTGCAGGGCAACAGTGAGGACAGTATGTTCAAGGGACAGAGGGATTGGGTTAAGTTAAAGGAAAAGTTTATTTATTCGTCAAAATAAGGCTTACGTTGACATTGCAATGAAGTTACTGTGAAATTTTCCTAGTCGCCACAAGCTGCTGCCTGTTCGGGTCAATGCACCTAACTAATAGGTTTTTCAGAATGTGGGAGGAAAGCGAAACAGCCAGAGGAAACCCACGCAAACAATGTGTTAACTCCAGACCCAAGCCTGGAATCAAACCCAGGTCCCTGACACTGTGAGGCAACAGTGCTAACCACTGTGCCACTGTGCTGCCTGAGTACAGGTACCCACGTTATCAGGATCTATGGAAGCATAAGGCGAGCAGGCTCCGAGTATGGGGAGACAAGTGGGTGGGTGTACAGCGATGTCTATATGAGGGAGGGAGGCCAGTGATATATGTGATGAGATTTTGGGGGCCAGCAATGAGACCAGCAATGTGTGAGGGGGGTTGTGGGAGCCAGCAATGAGATAGAGATGCCGGCGTTGGACTGGGGTAAACACAGTAAGAAGTCTGACAATACTAGAGTTAAATCCAACTGATTTATTTGATAGTAAACTCACAAGCTTTCGAGGCTGTGCTCTTCATCAGGTGAATGAGGTGTTCTGGTCTCAAACAGCACATATAACAGCACAGACTGTTTACAGTTTACTGATTAGAATGCAAATCTTTACACCTAACCTGCTATTCAAGTCTTAAAGTGGTTAACAATGTGAGTGGACGGAGCACTGAGCACAGGTTAAAGAATGTGTATTGTCTCCAGATAGCATTGTAAATGAGGTTTTTTGCTAACCCAGGCAAATCATGGGGGTTACAGATAGTGTGACATGAAGCCAAGATCCCTGTTGAGACCGTCCTCATGTGTGCAGAACTTGGCTATCAGTCTCTGCTCAGCGACTCTGAGTCTGAGTGAAGGCCACCTTGGAGAAGGCTTACCCGAGGGTCGGAGGCCGAATGCCTGTGACCGCTGAAGTGTTCTCCAACAGGAAGAGAGCAGTCTTGCCTGGTGATTGTCGAGGGTTGTGATTGTTGAATGAACATCGCCAAGGACAATACCGGTATCTGCAAGTTCTTCTCCAAGCCACTCATTATCCTGACTTGGAAATATATCACTGTTCTTTTACAATCGCTGGGTCAACATCCTGTAATTTTCTCCCTAATGGCATTGTGAGTCAACTCACAGCACATGGTCTGCAGCATTTCAAGAAGGCAGCTCACCATTGCCTTCTCAAGGACAATTAGATATGGTCAATAAGTGCTGGCCCTCCAGCAGCTCCCATGTCCCATGAATGAATAAAGTAATTGAACAGCTAGCTGCAGGAAATCTTGAAATAAGTGAGTGATAAATTAGAGGTCAATACCAATAAGGGAAGTAATCTGAAAAATGAGATCTTGCATCAAGAATTCCCAGAACTAGGCACAGATTAAGAAGCAGTATCTCGAAGGATGGATCACTCGCAATGTCATATGCTAGTCAATATATAAACAGGGCAGATGATTGCATGGTTCAAGAGTTGGTGCGGAAGGGAAGGTTTTAGGTCCCTTGATCACTGACGCCATTTCTGGGGAATGTGAGACATGTATAAACAGAATGATCTGAATCTAAACCACATTGGGACCAATATCCTTGTGGGTACATTTGCTGGTGCTGTAGGAAGGAGTTTGAAATAATTTGGCAGGGGGAGGAGACAGAGAACATCAGTGAAATGGAGATGCATCATGCCATTGTAAATGGAGTAAGTTTAGCTCTTGAGTGTCATAAAGAGTAAGACAAAGTGGAATGGTCTTTCCTTCAATGCGAGGAGTGTAATAGGTAAGACTGAATTAAGACTGTGGATTGACACGTGGGAAGTGTGACAGAATCAATCTGAAGCAGGAGTAGGCCATTTAGTTCTTTGAACTTCCTCTGCCATTCATTATGACAAATCTGATCATCAAGTTCAATATCCCGATATCACCCTCCCCCCAAACATATCCCTTGATATAATGACCCGAAGAACTACTTTTGTTAACAGAAATGTGGTTGAAGGAAGGACAGGACTGGCAACTCAACATTCCAAGATATAAGGTCTTTAGGTGAGACAGAGGAGGATATAAAAAGGGAGGTTATGTTGCACTAATAATTAAGGAGTCAATTAATGCAATATGGAGAAATGATAGAATGATAAGATGTGGAAGCTTTGGAGAGGGTGCAAAGAAAGTTTACCAGGATGTTGTCTGGTCTCAAGTGTGTTGGCGATGAGGAGAGGTTGAATCAACTCGGATTGTTTTCACTGGAAAAACAGAGGCTGAGGGGATACTTAATAGAGGTCTACAAAATTGAGAAGCATAGGCAGGATGGATTGTAAGAGGCTTTTTCCCAAATGGAAGTGTCAATTACAAAGAACCACAAGTTCAAAGTGAGAAGGGGAAAGTTTAAAGGAGATGTGTAGGGGGAAGTTTTTCATGTAGAGAGTGGTGGATGCCAGGAACACACTACCAGAAGTTATGGAAGCAGGCACACTACAACATTTAAGAGACATCTGATGAAGTGCATGAATAGGGAGATAATCGAATGATATGGTCCGGGTAAGAGAGAAATTTTCTCTTAGTTTAGTTGGGGTGTCGTAATCTGCATGGGCTTGGAGAGTTGAAGGGTTGATTCCTGTGCTGTACTTTGTTCTTTGATATTTTGGAATGGTTTTGAAATTAGGATTTGTGGCTAGAACTTAGGAATGTTAAAGAGACAGCCACATTACTGAGAGTGTATTAGAGCCCCCCAAAGAATCAGTGGGAAATAAAGCAAATAATTGGAAATAAAGCAAAATAATCAGAGATATATATGAACAATAATTGTGTAATTATTGTAAAGGATTTCAATTTCCCCAATAAATTGGAATACTTAGTCAGGATTTTCCAGCTGCATTCAGCCCAAAACTAGAAAATCCTGTCCGAGTTCAACAAACGTTTGTATTGTCCATGTCCCACAGCTAGAGGTCATTGTATCTTTTGGTACTCACAACATAGGTAGGAAGAGTGATGAAGTCCTATAACAGAAGTTGAGGGAGTTAGGTAGAAAGTTAAAAAGCAGCACCTCTACGGTTATAATCTCAGGATTTCTCCCTGTGCCGCATGCTTGCAAGACTAGGAATAAGAAGATAGCACAGCTCAACACATGGCTAAACAGTTGTAATAGCAGATATCTGGGGTCTTTTCTGGGGCAAGTGAGACCTGTACAGGAAGGACGGGTTGCATTTAAACTGGAAGGTCATAAATATTCTGGCTGGGAGGTTTGCTAGTGCCGCACGGGAAGATTTAAACTAGTTTGGCAGGGGGATGGGAACCAAAGCAAAAGGGAATTAGCTGAATACAGCAGCAAGACTTAGAGAAAGAGTAGGCAAGTTGTGTTTGCTAATCAAAGAGAGTCTCGTGGACTGAAGTGCATTTATTTCAATGCGAGAAGTATAACAGGTAAGGCAGATGAAATTAGATCTTGGATTAGTACTAGTAACAATGACATTGCTGCCATTGCAGAGACTAGGTTAAGGGAAGGACGGGATTGGCAGCTTAAATTCCAGGATACAGATGTTTCAGGCCTGATAGAAGGGGATGTAAAAGGGTGGGGGAGTTGCACTACTGGTTAAGGAGAATATCACAACTATACCGCGGGAGAATACTTCAGACGGCTCATACAGTGAGGCAATATAGGTAGAGCTCAAGAATAGGAAAGGTGTAGTCACAGTGTTGGGGGTTTACTATAGATCTCCCAGCTGCCAGTGGAAGATAGATATGTCGGCAGATTTTAGCAAATAAAATTAACAGGGTTGTTGTGGTGCAGGATTTTAACTTCCTCTACATTGCCTGGGACTCACTTAGTGCTTGGGGTGTGAATGGGACAGAGTTTGTCAGGAGCATCCAGGAGGGTTCCTGAAGCAGTATGTAGATAGTCTAATGAGGGAAGGGGGCCATGCCAAACTGGGTCTGGTATTGGCCAGGTGGTTGATGTTTCAGTAGGGGAGCAGTTCAGGAAAATTGACTACAATTCACTAGGCTTTGATGTACTGATGGATAAGGATAAGCATAGTCCTCAAGTTAAGGTGCCAAATTGGAGGAATGCTAATTACAACAATATGAGATAGGAATTGAAGAATATAGATTGGGGGCAGATGTTTGAGAACAAATCAACATCTGGCATTTGGGAGGCTTTCAAGTGTAAATTGATAAAGATTCTGGACCGGCACATTCCTGTAAGGATGAAGGATAAGTATAGCAAGTTTTGGGAATTTTGAATAACAAGAGATATTATGAGCCTAGTCAAAGAGAAAAAGGAAGCATTTTTCAAAGGTAGGAGGTTGGGAACACACAAAGCAAGTGTGGAATACTAGGAAATGTTGTGACTAGGGGACATAACTATAAGGTTCATGGTGGGAAATATAGGAGGGATGTCCGAGGTAGATTCTTCACTCAGAGAATGATTGGGGTGTGGAATATATTGCCTACTGTGATAGTGGAGTCAGACACTTTAGGAACTTTCAAGGGGTTATTGGATAGGCACATGGAACACACCAAAATGATAGGGATAACTTGATCTTGGGACTGGACATTGCTCAGCACAACATTGAGGGCCGAAGGGCCTATACTGTGCTATACTGTCCTTTTTTCTATGTAAGCAGAAAGAAACTTAAGCAAGGATTAAGGAGCACTAAAAGGGGTCACAAAAAGCATTGGCTAAACAGGATTAAAGAAAATCCCAAGGCTTTTTATACATATATAAAGAGCAAGAGGGTAGCCAGGGAGAGGATTGGCCCACTCAAAGACAGGGGAGGGAATTTTTGCATGGAGTCAGGGGAAATGGGCAAGGTATTAAATGAGTACTTTGCATCAGTATTTACCAAAGAGAAGGACTTGGTGAATGATGAGTCTGTATAGATAGTTTGAATCATGTTGAGATCAAAAAGGAGGAGGTATTGGGGTTCTTGAGAAACATTAAGGTAGGCAAATCCCCGGGGCCTCGTGGAATATAGCTCAAGATACTGAAAGAGGCAAGGGAGGAAATTGCTGAGGCCTTGAGAGAAATCTTTGTATCTTATGTCTATGGCTACAGGGGAGGTTTGGAGAAAAGACAGTGTTGTTCCTTTGTTTCAGAAAGGTACATAGAATATAGAATATTACAGCACAGTACAGCAATAGTCATCCAGATAATTACAAGTTGGTGAGCTTTACGCCTGGGGAACGAAGCTAGACAAGTATTCAGTTTGAGAGTGAACACAACGTGGTAAAATTTAAATTTGTTATGGACAAGAAGAAAGTTGACCTTGGATTGGGGGAAGGTACAGGTTGTTAACACGAGGTAAGATCCGACCAAAGTTGACTGGGAACAGCTCCTTGCAGGAAGGTCTACAGCGAAGAAGTGAGGAGGCTCAAAACAAAATGGGGTAGAGCATAGGTCCATCATTTTTTCTATAGATATAAATTTACAGAGTAACACAGTGGTTAGCACTCGGATGACTGTCTATGAGGAGTTTGTATGTTTTCTTAGTGTTGCATCAGTTTCCTCCCATAGTCCAAAGATGTATGAACATAGAACATAGAACATAGAACATTACAGCGCAGAACAGGCCCTTCGGCCTTCGATGTTGTGCCGACCAATTAAGAAAAAAAAGGGCTCGATTGAATGGCCATGCTAAATTGACGCTTAGTGTTGGGGGGATTAGCTGGATAAATATGTGGGTTGTGGGGATGAGGCATGGATGGGGTTATTGTTGGTGCATCTTGATGGACCAAATGTGGCAAGGGAATGGGAACCAATGAGGGAAGTAAAGTGGGGACAGAAACTAAAGGCAGTAAGAGGAAAAGTGGAAAGCAGGGAAACCAAATACAAATCAAAAAGGGCCACATTACAGTATAATTTCAAGAGGGCAAAAAAAACTTAAAGCTCTCAACCTTTTCTACGTCATTCCCATTGATGTAGACAGGGGCCTATTCTCTTTTACATTTTCCAAAGTCAATGCCAATCTCCTTCGTTTTGTTGACATTGAGGAAGAGATTATTGTTGCCGCACCAGTTCACCAAATTCTCTACCTTATTTCCTATTCTTTGTCTTGTCATTGTTTGCGATTCAACCCACTATAGTGGTGTCATCAGCAAATTTCAAAATTGAAGTGGAAGGGAATTTGGCTGCACAGTCATAGGTGTATAAGAAATATTATTGTTGTTCATTTATTGTCATCGATGAGAACCTCAACACCATTAGTCATTCTGAGGCTGGTTGTTGTGTGTCTGAAGATGACTGATCAGGCCAATTTGGGCACGGAATGTCCTGGCCCAAATTGGACAGGTTTGAAGAGACACTGTAGTTGTTGTGCTGGTGGCTTTGGATTTGCGCAGCTCGCTCTTAAGTTGAGCTTCAGCAATATACCTTCCTTCGTAAGTTTCACAGCCCTTGTGGATGAGGCAGCACCAGGTAGGATGGTTTTGTGCCAGTGTTTCCCAGGTGATTGTGTTAATGTCAAACGACTTCAGGGAGGCCTTGAATGTGTCTTTGAAATGTTTCTTCTGCCCTCCATGTGAGCGCCTTCCAACAAAGAGTTTCCTAAAAAGGAGCAGATTGAGTATGCACTCATTTGATACTCAGATGACATGACCTGCCCATCGAGTCTGTGCTCTCATCAGCAGTGTGTGGACTGGTGGTAGATTTGCTCTAGAGAAAATTTCAGTGTCTGGTATTTTGTCTTGCCGTCTGATGCGTAACATTGTGCGAAGACAAGTCATGTGGAAATGATTGAACTGTCTTGCATTTTTTCGATACACAATCCACGTTTCACAGGCATGCAGGACAGTAGTGAGTACCGCAGTTTTGTAGCTGGGCTGATTCCTCGATATTCTCATACAGTGGAGTGCAGTCTACCGAAAGTAGAACTCGTCTTTGCTATTCTGCAGTTAACTTCTGTAAGAGGTCTGACAACACCAATTTTAAATCCAACCGATTTATTTGATAGTAAACTTGCAAGCTTTCGGCTTTTGTAGCCTTCTTCAGGCAAATGAGGTGTTCTGGAAATGCAATAGCACACATAACAGCACAGACAGTTTACAGATTGCTGATTAGAATGCGAATTCTTACACCTAACCTGCTATTCAAGTCTTAAAGTGGCTAACAATGTGAGTGGAAGGAGCACTGAGCACAAGTTAAAGAGATGTGTATTGTCTCCAGACAGCATAGTAAGTGAGGTTTTTTGCCAACCCAGGCAAGTCATGGGGGTTACAGATAGTGTGACATGAAGCCAAGATCCCTGTTAAGACTGTCCTCATGTGTGTGGAACTTGGCTATCACTCTCTGCTCAGCGGCTCTGCGCTGTGTGTTTCGTGAAGGCCCCCTTGAAGAACATTTACCCAAAGGTTGGAGGCCAAATGCCCATGACTGCTGAAGTGTTCGCCCACAGGAAGGGAACTATTTTGCCTGGTAATTGTCGAGCAATGTTCATTCATCCGCTGTTGTAGTGTCTGCATGGTATCGAAAGAAAGGATGTCCCGAAGCATAGCTCCGTCCTACATTAGTCCTTATAGTTAATAATGGTCATGGGTTTGGAAAGTGCTACCTAAGGAACGTAAATAAGTTTCTGTAGTACATCTTGTAGATTGTCTACAAATGTGCCACTGTTCATCGGTGGTGGGGGTAATTGAATATTTCTGAAAGAGTAGCAATGAAGTGGGCTGCTCAGCCTTGGATGGTGTCAAGCTTTCTTGAGTATTGTTTGGGCTACATGCATTCAGGCAAGGGGACAGTATTCCATTATACTCCCAACTTATGCCTTGTAGTTGGTGGACAGGCTTTGATAGTCAGGAAGTGAGTTACTTGCCATAGGTTTCCTGGACTTTGACCTGCTCTGGTCAGTATTTATATAGCTTGATCAGTTCAGTTTCTGGTTAATGGAATTCTCAAGATGTTGATAGTGGGGGACTTAACATTACTGTGCAAAGCATGATTTTGAAATTTGTGGATGGTATGAAAATTGAAAGTATTATCAACTGTGAGTCTAATTTTGAACGTAACGTGCCAAGCTATATTGGTGATTTGAGCAGAAAAGAAGTAGATTTAATCCATTATTGAGATATCTGAGGTAATTTATTTTGGCAAGAACAGTATAGAGGGAATGTATAGAATAAAGAAAAAACTCTTAAGGAGATGCAAGAGCCAATTTCATAAATTAATAAGGTATAGAAGCAGAATTAAACTATTTGGCCCATTGAGTTGTGTTCAAATCGAGGGGAAGTCGTGTTTGATGAATTTACTGGATTTTTATAAAGGTGTGACTAATGTGGTAGACAGAGGGGAATCAGTGGATGTGGTGTTTTTAGATTTCCAGAAGGTGTTTGATAAGGTTCCTCGCAAAAGGTTGCTGCAGAAGGTTAGGGTGCACGGAATTGGGGATAAAGTGTAGCATGGATTGAGGATTGGCTGTCTAACAGGAAGCAGACAGTTAGAATAAATGGGTGCTTTTCTGATTGGCAGTTGGTGACTGGTGGCATGTTGCAGGGATCGGTGTTGGGGCCTCAACAGTTTACTATATACATAGACGATCTAGAGGAGGGGGCTGAATGTAGGGTAGCAAAATTTGCTGATGACACAAAGATGAGTGGAAAAGCGAATTGTGTGGAGAACGAGGAAAGTCTGCAGAGAGATTTAGACAGGCTGAGTGAGTGGGCGAGGACCTGCAGATGGAATATAATGTTAGCAAATGTAAGGTTATCCAATTTGGAAAAATAATAGTAGGAGAGAATATTATTTAAATGATGAAAAGTTGCAGCATGTTACTGTGCAGAGGGAGCTGGCGTCCTTGTGCATGAATCACAAAAACTCTGTCTGCAAGTGCAGCACGTGATCAAGAAGGCGAATGGAATGTTGGCCTTTATTGTGAGGGGGATAGAATATAAAAGCAGGGAGGTACAAGGCAGTGGTGAAGCCACAACTGGAGTACTGTGTGCAGTTTTGGTCCCCTTATTTGTGAAAGGATATATTGGCCTTGGAGGGAGTACAGAGAAAGTTCACCAGGCTGATACTGGAGATGAGAGGGTTAGCTTATGAGGAGAGATTGAATAGACTGGGTCTGTACTCGTTAGAGTTTAGAAGGCTGAGAGGGAATCTTATAGAGACTTATAAGATAATGAAGGGGCTAGATAAGGTAGAGATAGTGAGATTCTTTCCACTTAGAAGGGAAACCACTGCTAGAAGGCACAACCTCAAAATAAACAGGAGGGGGGATGTTTAAAACAGAGTTGAGGAGGAACTTCTCTCAGAGGGTGGTGAGTCTCTGCCCATTGAAGTAGTGGAGGCTACCTCGTTGAATATGTTTAAGTCACAGGTAGATAGATTTCTGATCGATAAGGGAATTAAGGGTTATGGGGAGAAAGTGGAACTGATCCACTTCAGATCAGCCATGATCTTATTGAATGGCGGAACAGGCTCAAAGGACTAGATGGCCGCCTCGTGCTCCTATTTCTAATGATCTTATGTTCTTATGAGTCTGCTCTGCCATTCAATTATGGCTGATATGCTCCTTATCGCCATTTGCCTGCCTTTTCCCCATAATCTTTCAATTATCAATTAAAAACCTGTCTAACTCCCCCTTAAATTTACTCACTGTCCTAGCATCTGCCGCACTTTCGGGTAGCAAATTCCACAGATTCACAACCCTTTGGGAGAAGTATTTCCTCCTCAACTCTGGTTTTGATTTTCTATTCCTTATCTGAAAACTATGACCTCTCATCCTAGAATGCCCCACCAGTGGAAGCTGTCACTCCATGTCTAATATCTCTTACATCATCTTGAATGCCTCAATTTGGTCTCCTTAAACTGGTTTAAACTGTTCAATCTCTCTTTATATGCCAAATCTTTTGTCTCTGTAATTAATTAAATGAACCTCCCCTGAATTACTTCCAATGCCAATATATCTTTCCTCAAATATGGGGAGCAAAACTGTGCAGTTTACTTTAGGTGCAGCCTGACCAATGCCTTGTATAGTTGCAACAATACTTCCTTTATATTGGCCATAAATGCCAACATACCATTCAATTTCTTCATTATGTGCTTTATCTGCCTGCTAATTTTCTGTGATTCATGAGGGAATTTCCACAGATCCCTTTGCCCCTGATTATC
The DNA here is from genome assembly GCA_024679065.1 of Sphyrna mokarran. Lineage (NCBI taxonomy): Eukaryota > Metazoa > Chordata > Chondrichthyes > Carcharhiniformes > Carcharhinidae > Sphyrna > Sphyrna mokarran. The sequence continues at coordinate 6,355,102 of JAGIQG010000005.1, forward strand.
TAAGTCACCCTAGATAATAACTCACCTTCCCACTTTTGTGACCAAAATGTATGACCTCACACTTCTCCATGTCAAACTCCCTCTGCCACATTTTGGCCCACTCTCCTAACCTATATATATATCCATTTGTAAAGTTCTTATTTTTCCATTGCAACTTAGTGTCCTGCCTATTTTTGTGTCATCTACAAATTTGGCTATCAAGCCTTCTATCCCTGTATCCAAGTCATTAATATAGATTGTAAATAGCTGAGCCCCAAGGGCTGATCACTGTGGCTTTTTACCATCCAGAAAAAAAACATGTATCCCAACTCTCTGTCTTCTGTTCATTGGTCAATCACCTATCCAAGATAATAAATTACCTCTATTCCCATATGATCTAACCTTGTGAATTAACCTTTTCTATGGCACCTTATCAAATGCATTCTGGAAATCCAGATGCACTTCAAGATTCCCATTATCCACCTTGCTTGTTACATCCTCAAAGAACATAGAACATAGAACATAGAACAATACAGCACAAACAGGCCCTTCGGCCCTTGAGTTGCGCCAATCACATTTACCAATCCACAGACCTATCTATAACCCCCTATCCTATTCTTTTCCATATACTCATCCAGAAGTCTCTTAAAAGACCCCAGTGAGTTTGCCTCAACAACCTCCGACGGCAGTCGGTTCCATTCACTCACCACCCTCTGAGTGAAAAACCTACCCCTGACATCTCCTTTGTATTTGCTTCCCTGCACCTTAAATCTGTGTCCTCTCGTAGTGACCATTTCAGCTCGGGGAAATAGTCTCTGAGAGTCCACCCTATCTATTCCTCTCAACATTTTATAAACCTCTATCAGGTCGCCTCTCAACCTACGTCTCTCCAGTGAGAAGAGTCCCAGCTCCCTCAACCTATCTTCATAAGGTCTGCCTCCCAATCCAGGCAGCATCCTTGTATATCTCCTCTGAACTCTCTCAATAGCCTTTACATCCTTCCTATAATGAGGCGACCAGAACTGCGCACAATACTCCAAGTGGGATCTGACAAGAGTCTTATAGAGCTGCATCGTTACCTCCTGACTCCTAAACTCTATTCCTCGATTAATGAAGGCCAGTACACCGTATGCCTTCTTGACCACTTCCTCCACCTGCAAGGCCGATTTAAGAGTCCTATGGACCCGGACCCCGAGATCCTTCTGCTCTACAACACAGCTAAGACTCCTACCCCTTATATTGTACTCCTTCATCCCATTATTCCTGCCAAAATGGACCACTACACATTTATCTGCATTGAAGTCCATCTGCCACTTCTCCGCCCAGTCTTGCATCCTGTCTATGTCCCGCTGCAACTTTTGGCATCCCTCCAGACCATCCACAACACCACCGATCTTTGTATCGTCGGCGAACTTGCTAACCCATCCCTCCACTTCCTCATCCAGGTCATTTATGAAAATGACAAACAGCAGGGTCCCAGAACAGATCCCTGGGGCACTCCACTGGTTACCGACCTCCATGCAGAACAAGACCCATCCACAACCACTCTCTGCCTTCTGCCGGCAAGCCAGTTCTGGATCCACGAGGCCAAAGCCCCTTGGATCCCATGCCCTCTCACCTTCTCCAGAAGCCTTGCATGGGGGACCTTATCAAACGCCTTACTAAAGTCCATGTACACTACGTCCACCGCCCTTCCTTCGTCAATGTGTTCAGTCACATTTTCGAAGAACTCAACTAGGCTCGTAAGGCATGACCTGCCCTTGACAAAACCATGCTGACTATTTCTAATCAGTCCAAACTTCTCCAAATGTTCATATATCTTATCCCTCAGAAGCCTCTCCATCAGCTTACCAACCACTGAAGTCAAACTCACCGGTCGGTAATTTCCTAGACTATCCCTGTTCCCTTTCTTAAAGATAGGAACCACATCCGCAATCCTCCAATCCTCCGGAACCTCTCCCGTTTCCATGGACGACGCAAAGATCATCGCCAGGGGCTCTGCAACACTTCCCTCACCTCCCACAATAACCTGGGGTACATCCCATCCGGTCCCGGCGACTTGTCTATCTTGATAGAATTTAACAGGTCTAACACATCCTTTTTCCTAACATCCACATACTCAATCTTTTCCGTATGCCTCAAACCTGCAATGCAATCTCCCAGTTCACTTTCCACCGTGAATACTGAGGCAAAGTACTCGTTAAGCACCTCTGCCATTTCTTCCGGATTCACACAGACTTTTCCCCCTTCACCTTTTATAGGCCCTATCCCTTCTCTTCTCATCCTTTTACTTTTCACATATTTGTAGAAGGCCTTGGGATTCTCCTTAATCTTACCTGCCAAGGCCTTCTCATGACCCCTTCTGGCTCTCCTAATTTCCTTTTTAAGTTCCCTTCTACACACCTTATACTCCTCTAGATCCCTAACATCCCCTAGCTCTCTGAACCTTTTATATACCTTTTTTTTCTTCCTAACTAGGTTCACCACTACCTTCGTGCACCATGGTTCCCGCGTCCTACAAGGACCTCCTTGATTCCTCGGAACGTTGTCTTGCAGTGCCCCAGACAAACATTCCTTGAAAAACCGCCACTTTCCTTCTGTACTCTTCCCCAAGCACACCTCCTTCCAGTTTATGCGTCCAATTACCTGAACATTAGCAAATTAGTCAAACATGATTTGTCTTTCATAAAACTGTGCTGACTCTGACGGATAGTGTTTTGACTTTCTTAATGTTCTGATATTTCATCCTTGATGATTGATTCTAACACTTTCTCAATCACAGATGTTAAACTAACTGGTCTGTAATTTCCCACATTTCACCTCCCTCCCTTTTTGAATTTGCATTTTTCCAATCCATTGGAACCTTTTCTATGTCCAGGGAATTTTGGAATATTATAACCAATGGATCCACTTTCTCCACAGCCACTTCTTTTAATACCTAGGATGTAGGCCATCAGGCCCGGGGAATTTATCTACCTTCAATTGCAACAATTGAGGGTAGATAATTGTTGTTGATAATTGTTCCAAGTTCTACCCTTTCTATACCTCTGACTTGCCCATTCCTATAGAAATATTAGTAGTATCTTTTACTATGGAAACTGAGACAGATTTAGCACCTCTGCCATTTCAATTGACCCCACTATTAACTCGCTGGTTTCATCTTGTGGGATACCAATGTTCCTATAGAAGCTTTTGCTTTCCTTCTTAATATTTTGCACTAGTTTTCTTTCATAATTTACCTTAGGTCTTTTTATTACTTTTTTAGTACCCTTTTGTTTGTGTTTGAAAGTTTCCAAATCTTCCAACCTGCTAGGGAAAATATCAAAGTCCACACAGTGACCTGAGGCCCAAATTGAACCCTGGTCCTTGGTGCTGTGAGGTAGCTATCATTTTTGTGTGCCTATATGTATATAAATTTTTAAATTTTTAAAATTTAATTTTTATCCAGTGCTGCAAGCAACACTTTTAATACGTGATCCAGAGACTGGGAAACTGTACTCAAACTTTGATCATAGAATTCTTGAGATTCTTCGAGAGGCTAAATGTATGTTAAAGATGGACTTAGAGGTGCCAGAATCTGCCAAACGTCTACTAAAAATTGAAAATATGCTGAAGGCCAATGCTAATAATTTGGAGGTAGGTCCTATTTATACACTAAAGAAAATTGATGCAGGACGTATCTTGCAGCTTCTGTTTATACTTCCAACACAGTCCTACAACATAATGTCATCATAGTGAACTGCGTACAAACTAAAATAGTAGAACAAACTCATTCATGTTACAATGCAAAAGATATTTTGACATTAATTTATCAAAATATGAGAAAATTATTATTTCCAAGTGTCCTGACAAAGATACCCACATCAGTTCTCTTCCCTACTCTAAGTAAATGTTAGGGCTGAAGACTTCTAAGCTCGATTTTAAAGCCCTCTTCTTCATGATAGAACATAGAACATAGGACACTACAGCCCAGTACGGGACCTTCGGCTCTTGATGTTGTACCAACCAGTGGAACCAATCTAATGAACCTCTAACCTAAACTATTCCAATATTACCCATATGCCTATCCACTGACCATTTGAACACCCTTAAAATTGATGAGTCCACAATTGGTGCAGGCAGGGCATTCCGCGCCTTTACTACTCTCTGAGTAAAGAACCTCTCTCTGACTCTGTCCTATATTTATCACTCCTCAATTTAAAGTTATGTTCCCTCAGATGGCTACTTGCTAATCTTCCTCCTGGGTACTTTTAATATGCTAGATTTTTGGAGGACCATTAGCTACCACCTATTGTTTACGTGTTCTATTCTGCAATAAGGGAAATAACAAAGCCATGAGTAAGTGCAGTAAAACTACAAAATGTTGCTGGTCTGGCAGCATCTGTGGAGAGAGAAACAGAATGTTTTGAATTCATTGACCCTTCCATAGTGAATGTCATATGCTCACTTGATTGATAATAAGTGGCTGTGAATTTGCATTCAGGTGTACATTGCAGTTTCTGCTTATACTGTTATAACCCAGATCAGAAACTCCAAAGTGTTTCATAAATTCAGCCTATACTATAAGTATAGGCAGTGCTTTGAATTTGGCACAAGTGAGCATAAGACATTTCACTCAGGTATGTTTCAAATGATTCACTAGGAGCTTTTATCAAACAAAGTTCAGCACACAGTTAACATGCTTTTTTTATTATATAACTTATTACAAAAAAGAACAACCATGATATTGTATGAACCTGATCAATTAAATGCATCGTTCCAAACCAAACAATCCTTACAGACATATTCTAGGCTTAGCACAGAAAGCAAGTATGCTCACACAATGCTGGATTTTGCAGCTTTGCAACACCTGCTATAATATATCCTTTGTGTGTGGAATTGAAACACCGAGGCCTTTTGGCCCTGGCACTTCCAGCACACTCAAGAGACAGAGACACTATTTGCTTCTTGTTAGCTCGCCACTGACAACAGAGCTTCTAACACAAGAGACACAAAAAAACATTCAGCCTGCAGCCCAAACAGCTTCTTTGAAAATGAAACCTTTGGATTTTTCCTGTAGAGGAAAAAAACTGAATTACAAAAAGGTCATAAAACTCCAGGACATTGTTAGTCCAAATTAAAAATAAACAAGATGCCCATGCTTTAGTAACAATTAGGGGATACTGGCTTAGACAGCACAGCATCAAAATAAAAATAACCTGTTTTTAAAAAAAACTGCAAAGAACATGGTTAAAATACATTCATTAAAGACATGGTAGTATTGCCCTTCCCCAATTCCCCCTTATGAGAAATGAACCATCAATATTCAAAGATGGCTTCATTTTTCAAAGTCTTTTAGTTTCATACTGGGACTCTACAATATATGCATTTTTATAAAATCAACACATGCAAGCAAATATAACAGTAATATTGTGAATTTTAATCTTTGTCTTCAAGTATTGAAAATTCAAAAATTCCTTCTTTTCTCAATATGCTGCTTTCTGCCCATGATTCTCTTTCAGTCTTTAATCCTTGCTTGAATGCTAAGTTCGAGCTCATTTTTGTTGTTACGCTGATAAATTAGTTTTGGTAATGTCCTCAGAGAACTAAAGTTAAAATTTATTTATTAGATGCAAGAAGGCTTGCATTAACACTGCAATAAAGTTACTCTGAAGATCCCTTAGTTGCCACACTCCAGTGCATGTTCGGATACACCTGAGAGAGAATTTATTATGGCCAATGCATGTAAACAGTCTTTCAGACTATGGGAGAAAACCAGAGCACCTGGGGAAACCTATGCAGAACATTCAAACTCAACACAGACAGTGTCAGAACCCTCTACAACCATGGTTCCAGAGATCAGTGTGGCAGATACACTGCTGCACAAACCGTTTTAATTATTTGAACAGCAGCTGTGTACAGTACTGTTCCACAGGATACCCGCATTGATGAAGACTGTACAGAATCACATATGGCAGCAGTTCATTTCAAATGTTGGTACCATTTTAACAAACAGTTTCATTTCATATCCTTGTCCTTTCCTTTGACCTGTAGTGGTACAATACTTCCCATCCTCAATCTCATTTTTGAGATCACACATGACTGCTACCAGCACACACTGGGAGACGTTGCAGGCACACCCTCCTCCCCATGGGTCCGACTCACATTAGAACAGGGTGAGGGGTTTGGATTAGCTATGTTAATGAGTCTTTGGTCAAGGCCGGAGGCTGATGATGACTGCAATGCTGTCCTGATGCCACACAAGTCTGACTCCAACCTGTTCTCCAATTACACACTGGCTAGTGGCCCACTTATGAGTAAGAGTTGTGGGAATAAGCGTGTGGCCCAGTCAATGTGTGGATTCAGTTGGGGCAAATGCCTAGGGGTGGTGTTTTGACATGGTCCACTGGATTCTGGGGAAACCAGAGCAGACAGTCGATCATTTTTGGCCAAGCGGTCAATATCATGCAGCATGACATTCTGAGCCTCTGCATAGGATTGGGGTACAGTCAACCCTATTGCAGGGAAAATGAGGGATTAATCACAGCTATGGGGTGCACTAAACAATTAATAGTGATTTTATCGTGTACAAATAACTTGATCCTAACTAGTGCTGATCTTCACCCGTGCCCTCATGGTGACCTGACAAGTTTCTGATCTTCTGTATCTTCTTACGGACAAGTTTGGTGGGAGGGTGAACTGTGATGAGAATGTAGAGATCCTTCAGCATGAAATGGACAGAATCATAAATCATAGAACATGACAATGCAGAAAGAGGCCACTTGGCTCAGTGAGCCTGCACCGTCCACAATCCCACCTTGATCCTATCCCCATAATCCAATACATTTCCTTCATCTATTCTATCTGATATTAAGGGGCAATTTACCAAGACCAATCCGCCTAACCTGCACATCTTTGGACTCAGGGAGGAAACCAGAGCACCTGGAGTAAGCTCACGCAGATATGGGGAGAATGTGCAAATTCCATTCAGGCAGTGACTCAAGCTGGGAACTGAATCCGGATCCCTAGTGCTGTTAAGCAACAGTGCTAACCACTGTGTCACTGTGTGCCCATAGGTTGGGTGAGTGGGCAAATCAGTGGCAGATGCATATAATTTGGATAAATGTGAGGCTATTAACTTTGGAAGGAAAACCAAGAAGGCAGATAACTACCTGAATGGCTGTAAATTGGAAGAGGGGAGTGTGCAGCAGAACCTGGTTGTCCTTGTACACCATTGGCTGAAGCTAAGCATGCAGGTAGAGCAGGCGGTAAAGAAGGAAAATGATATGTTGGCCTTCATTGCGATAGATTTTGCGTACATGAGCAGGGATATGTTGCAATTATACAGAGCCTTGATGAGGCCACACCTAGAATATTGTGTGCAGTTTTGGTCTCCTTTTCTGAGGAAGGATATTCTTGCTTTTGAGGGAGTGTAGTGAAGGTTTACCTGGCTGAATTTGAGGATGGAGGGACTGATATATAACCTAGTCATATATGATATGACTAGGTTAGGATTGTTTTCACTGGTGTTCAGACGAATAAAGGGCGTTCTCATAGAGACTTATAAAATTCTAATAGGGCTAGACAAGATAGATGCAAGGAGGATGGTCCCAATGGTGAGGAAGTCCAGAATCAGTGATCGCAGCCTGAGGATTCAGGGGGCAGTACAGTGACACAGTGCTTAGCACTGCTGCCTCACAGCACCAGAAAATCTGGTTCAATTCCAACCTAAGTTGTCACTGTCTGTGTGGGGTTTGCATATTCTCCCGTGTCTGCATGGATTTGCTCCAGGTGCTCCAGTTTCCTCCCACAATCCAAAGATATATGGTTTAGGTTGATTGGTCGTGATAAATTAACCCTAGTGAGAGAGCGGTTAGCAGGGGTTGTGGGTGTAGAGTCTGGGTGGGATTATGGTAAGTGCAAACTCAAGGGCCGAGTAGTCTCTTTCTGCACTGAAGGGATTTTATGATTTGGGGTTGACCATTTGGAATGGAGATGAGGAGACAGTTCTTCACTCAAAGAATGGTGAACCTGTGGAATTCATTACCACGTGGAGTAGTTAATGCCAAAATATGGAATATATTTAAGTGGTGGCTAAATATAATACTTGGGGCAAATGGAATCAAAGATTATGGGGAGAAAGAGGAACAGTCTATTCAGTTGCACGATCGGCCATGATTGTGCTGAATAGTGGAGCAGGATCAAAGAGCCAACTGGCTTCCTCTTGCTCCTATCTTCTATGTTTCTATGCCTAGGTGATCCTCCAGGATGCTCATTGAAAATTGACAAACTAGTACCTGTAGCCTGTGATGCCCTGGGCATGCGTTTATTCGAAACCTGGAGGGCTGTGGCTGACTTGAGAATGACACTGACGCATCTGCACATCTATTCATCCATCTGCCTGTGACATGTGTCTCGGTGTGAGGAAGGGAGGTTTCAGAAGGTCTGGAGACTTATGAGATCTGGGAACCTATGAGGCCGAGCACAGGCTCCTGCTTTTCCTCCTCCCTCAAGATTGCCCTAGGGATGCAGGGCAGCTGGACTGAGTTCAAATGGTTCAGCATTACCTGGCTCTGCCAGTCCTGGAGGCCGTAGCTGCAATTGGCCCATGGTGTGTGATCCCTCAGCATTTGAGACTGGATCAAGCTCTGGAGCTCCTCAGCATTAGTCCGATGAATCTGGATTAAATATCGAGGCCCATAGCCAGGGTCTGCTTTGTTTGGGTACCACATCTCCAACTGAATACTTGCCTCCTGCAGACTTCTGCATGTCTGACCCGCAGACATTCTACCTCCATCCATCCAGTAAGTGACCCAAAAGTCTCCTCCCAGAAGTCTCTTCATTGGTGGATTGTGTGGTAGATGTCTGTGCCGAATTATTAATGCTTCCCTGAGAAGATTCAAACACCACAACCCAAAAAAACCAAAAAACAAAAAACAACAAAGCCCATGGAAGACTTCTACAGAAAATGCAGATGTGTGGAATAGAGGGTGATTTAGCTAATTGGATTAGAAATTGGCTGGCAGACATTTCTCGTGGAGTTCGGTGACGAGTGGTGTGCCTCAGGGGTCTGTTTTGGGGCCCCCAAAAAACAAAAAACAAAACAAAACAAAAAAAAAAACAAACACAACAACCCAACAAAAAAAAAAAAACACCAAAAAAAAAAACAAACAAAAAACAAACACAAACCCAAAACCAAAAAAAAAACAACACAAAAAAACCCACACACACACAAAACCACCCCACAACACCCACAAAAAAAAACAAGAGGGTACAGAGGAGGTTACAGGATTTGCCTGGTATGGAGGGCAGGTCTATGAAGAGAGGTTGAAGGATTTGAGGTTGTTTTCGTTAGAAAGGAGGCGGCTAAGGGGGGATCTTATTGAAACATATAAGAAATTAGAGTTTGGATAGGGTGGACAGTGATAGCCTTTTTCCTAGGATGGAAAAAGCTAGCACGAGGGGACACAACTTTAAATTAAGGGGTATGAGTTATAGACGGATACAGAGGTAGGTTCTTTACTCAAGAGTGTAGAGTGGATGCCCTGCCTGCAGTGTTGTAGATGCGCCAATTTGGTGCGTTAAGAGGTTAGTTATAGTATATGGATGAGAAGGGAATGGTTTAGTTAGGAGGGGCAGCTTTTTATTTTGGTCGGCAAACATCGAGCCGAAGGGCCTGTTCTGTGCTGTATTGTTCTATGTCAAAGATTCCTCAGATCTTTCCTCCAAGGTGTTCCCTGGCATCTTAGCAGGACAACGTCGCTGTCGATTTCCATTCTCTCCTCAGCTTCCCCTCTATCTCCATGACTTGCTGCTCAAAATCAGTGAATAGGTGATCACTACCAGTCTATCTGCCTATCATGTATAGTCTTCTCCTGTGGGGACATAAAGGTACCATGCTGTCCTGGCATCATCTCCTGTGATGTGGAGACTCTGGAGAGAGTGCAGAAAACGTTTAGCAGGATGGTGGCTGGTATGGAAGGTCTGAGTTACGAGGAGAGGTTAGGCAAATTGGGGGTCTTTTACTTAGAAAGACATAGAGGAGATCTAATAGAGGTGTACAAGATTATGAGAGGTATAGGTAGAGTAAACAGGGTTAAGCTTTTTCCTAGGATGGACTCAAATAGCATGAGAGGTCATGGGCTTAGGGTGAGGGGGGTAAGGTATAATTTGGATGCTAGAGGAAGTTTTTTCACACAGAGGGTGGTGGGGGTATGGAATGCTCTGCCAAGTAAAGTGGTGGAGGCAGGTACTCTGGAGTTATTTAAGAAATACTTAGATGGGCACATGAACAGAATGGAAATGGAGGGGTATAGAAAACTGATTTAAAATAGGGATCATGAGCCTTGGGAGTTCCCTCGGAAGTGTGTAAATTGTTGATGATCTTGTTTTATCCTACAGGTACTTTGGTCCGCTTTGTTGTCTAACAAGGGGCATACACACGATGGGTCGTGAGAGGGCTGCTCTTGGATTTTTCGAGAGTAGCCTAGTGCTTCACGTCGTTAGTGTACGCTTGACCTGGACCATTTGATGGGCAACATGACAACTCAGTGACTATCGCTGTGCTGTGCAGATACATGGATTTGGGCCTGTGTCTGTGGGAGTTTGCGCATTCTGCCCGTGCTTGCGTGGATTTTCTCCAGGTTCTCCGGTTTCCTCCCACATCCCAAAGATGTGCTCTCAGGCTAATTGGCAGAACAAATTCTCCCTAAATTGTCTCAAATTTGGTTCCAATGCATAGATCTATAAACATAGATAGATAGATAGAACATTACAGCGCAGAACAGGCCCTTCGGCACTCAATGTTACGCCGACCAATTAAGAAAAAGCAATGACCCTCTAACCTAAACCATTCCCTTTTCATCCATAAAACTATCCACTGACCTCTTAAACGCCCCCAAACTTGGCGCATCTACAACTGCAGCAGGCAGCATTCCATACCCTTACCACCCTCTGGGTAAAGAACCTGCCTCTGACATCCGTCCTATAACTACCACCCCTTAATTTAAAGCTATGTCTCCTCATGCTAGCTTTCTCCATCCGAGGAAAAAGGCTATCACTGTCCACCCAAAGTAAACCTCTGATCGTATTGTATGTTTCAATAAGGTCTCCTCTTAGCCGCCTTCTTTCTAATGAAAAGAACCTCAAATCCCTCAGCCTCTCCTCATAAGACCTGCCCTCCATACCAGGCAACATCCTGGTAAACCTCCTCTACACCCTCTCCAATGTCTCCACATCTTTCTTATAATGTGGCGACCATAACTGTACACAATACTCCAAGTGCAGCCGCACCAGAGTTTTGTACAGTTTCAACATGACGTTGCGCCTCTTAAATTCAATCCCCCTACCAATAAAAGCCAAGACTCCGTATGCCTTCTTAACAACCTTATCGACTTGATTGGCAACTTTCAGGGATCTATGTACATATACACCTAAATCCCTCTGTTCGTCAACACTATTAAGAGTCCTACCATTAGCCCTATACTCTACACATTTGTTATTCCTGCCAAAGTGAATTACCTCACACTTTTCCACATTAAACTCCATTTGCCACCTCTCGGCCCAGCTCTGCAACTTGTCCAAGTCTCTCTGCAAACTATAACACCCCTCTTCACTATCTACCACTCCTCCGACTTTGGTGTCATCCGCAAATTTACTAATCCATCCTTCTATACCCTCATCCAGATCATTTATAAAAATTACAAACAGCAGGGGCCCAAAACAGATCCCTGAGGTACACCACTTGTAACCGAACTCCACGATGAATAACTTCCATCAACCACCACCCTCTGTCTTCTATCAGCTAGCCAATTCCTAATCCAATTAGCTAAATCACCCTCAATCCCATACATCTGCATTTTCTGCGGAAGCCTTCCATGGGGAACCTTAATGAACGCCTTACTAAAGTCCATATATACCACATCAGCTGCCTTACCCTTATCCACCTCTTTGGTCACCTTTTCAAAAAACTCAATAAGGTTAGTAAGGCACGGCCTATCCTTCACAACACCATGCTGACTATCCCCAATCAATTCATTTCTCTCTAAATGACTATAAATCCTATCCCTAATAATTCTTTCCAAAACTTTGCCCACAACAGAAGTAAGACTCACTGGTCTATGATTCCCAGGAAAGTCTCGATTCCCCTTCTAGAACAATGGGACAACATTCGCTATCCTCCAGTCTTCCGGCACTATACCTGTAACCAACGACAACCTGAAGATCAGAGCCAGAGGCTCTGCAATCACCTCTCTTGCCTCCCAGAGAATCCTAGGGTAAATCCCGTCCGGCCCAGGGACTTATCTATTTTCAAACCCTCAAGAATATCTAGCACCTCCTCCTTATCTACTTCAATACTTTCCAGTTTACAACCCTGTATCCCAGTGTTCTCCACAACTACATTTACGTCTCCCTGTGTGAATACCGAAGAGAAATAATTGTTCAATGCCTCTTCAATCTCTTCAGGCTCCACTCATAACTTCCCACTGCTGTCTCTGACTGGCCCTAATCTTGCCCTAACCAATCTTCTATTCTTAACATATCTGAAGAAAGCTTTAGGATTCTCCTTGATCCTGTCAGCCAAAGTCTTCTCGTGTCCCCTTTTAGCTCTTCTTAACTCACTCTTTAGCTTCCTCCTGGCTAATTTATAACTTTCCAGTGCACAAACTGAGCCTTCAAGCCTCATCCTGACATAAGCCTCCTTTCTCCTTTTCACCAGCGAATTAACTTTTTTAGTACACCACGGTTCCCTTACTTGACCGTTTCCTCCTTGCCTGACAGGGACAAAATTATCAAGGACTTGCAGTAGCTGTTCCTTGAATAAGCTCCGCATTTCAGATGTTCCCAGCCCCTGTAGTTTCCTAGTCCAACCTATGCACCCTAATTCTCTCCTAATAGCCTCATAATTACCATTCCCTCAGCTATAACTACATAGTCAGGGATCGTGGGTAGAAGTGGGAACATGGAGGTGGTGGCGTGGGCTCATTGGACCGAAAGGCCTGTTTCCCATGCTGTTTTGTTCTTTGTTCTTTGTCCTTTGTATCTCCATGACATGCTGCTCAAAATCAGTGAGCAGGTGATCACTACCAGTCTTCTCTCTCTCCTGCTTATCATGTGTAGTCTTCTCCTGTGCGATGGAAAGCATGATGTATCGAAGGGCGCAGGTGAGAGCAGGTGCTTGGTTGGGCTTATTGGGCAGTGTCTCTCCATTCTGGGTACTGATAATGATTGTCATGGAGTTTGGAGGCATACAGTCGGTTGGCTGAAGGCCAGTGGGTGTTTGGGGCTGGTTTCACTTTGCAGCGACATATGGGACTGTTTTCAGAATGGGATGTACACATGTCCTTCCTGCCAAATGAAAGTCATTTCTACCAGGCAACACGTAGGCACATTGGTTAGCACTGCTGTATCACAATGTCATGGACCTGTGATCAATTCCGGCCTCAGGTCTGAAGTTTGCACATTCTCCTTGTGCCTGCATGGGTCTCTTTCAAATGTTCTGGTTTCTTCCCACTTGAAAAATTTGTGAGTTGGATTAATTGGCCATGATAAATTGCTCCTTAGTGGCAGGAGGACTAGGTCGAGTAAATATGTGCCGTTATAAGGAATAGGGTCTGAGTGGGGTTATGTCAGTGCAGACTCGATGGGCCAAATGGCCTCCTTCTGCACTGTATGATTCTATTTTTTTCTGATGTTGGTTGCAGTTCCTACTTGCTACTATATGGGCATTTAATGCTGCAATCTCAACCTCCTAGGCCACATTGACTGTTGACCCTTGGGCCAATGTTCTTCTGTGCATTACAACATTTCAAACCTCTTCTCAACAGCATCTAGCAGCTGGACCTGCTCACTATTGTACACTTCAAAGCATTCCTTCTCTGTGCCATCTTCCTAACATGACAGCTTGTATTGAACTCTGCCTTGTAAAGGGGCAGTCAGTTTGGGCCATTCATATACCCATTAAGGTTAGGGAGAATAATGTACAGGCTGTTTGGTGTCATTAGAAGCGAGGCATCTGCAAGGATGATTGGATTAATTCAACAAGGGACTATTTCAAGGGGGAAAGGTGTAATGCTATTGGACTCACTCTGCAAGGGACCATGTCCAGGGAAAGAGTTGCAATACTGATGGGCCTCACTCTGCAAGGAGGATGTTTGAGAGGAGGGGGTAGCTGGCAGCATAGCACAGTGTGCGAGGAAACAGAGGGCCCTTGAGGCCAACTCAGTATAATGTGTGAGAATGCCAGGCCCTTGAGGATAGCCCAATATAGTGTGCGAAAAAGGGGGCATTAGGGCCAGCCTAGTGTAATGTGTAAAAATGGGGATTCTTGGGGCCAGCTCAATGTAGGGCATGAGAATGGGGAGTCTTGGAGCCAACAAGTATAGTGTCCGAGAAAGGGGGGGTCCTGGCGGCAGCCCAATATAGTGTGTGAGAACAGGGGGCCCTGGAACCAGTCTAGTGTAGTATGCAATAAGGGGGAACAGGGCCTTAGGGTACCTTGGGACCAGCCCACTGTAGTGCACGAGAACTAGGGGCATTGGGGCCAGTCCAATGTAGTACATGAGAATGGGGACCACTGGGGCTAACCCAGTGTAGTGTGCAAGAATGAGAACATAAGAACTAAGAGCAGGAGTAGGCTGTCTGGTCCCTTGAGCCTGTTCCATCATTCAATAAGATCATGGCTGATCTTTTTATGGACTCAGCTCCATTTACCCACCTGGTCAACATAACCCTTAATTCCTTCACTATTGAAAAATTTACCTATCCTTGCCTTAAAAACATTCAACGAAGTACTCTCAAATGCTTCACTGGGCAGGGAATTTCACAGATTCACAACCCTTTGTGTGAAGAAGCTCCTCCTCAACTCAGTCTTAAATCTGCTTCCCCTTAGTTTGAGGCCATGCCCCCGAATTCTAGTTTCACCTGGCAGTGGAAATAACTTCTCTATTTCTATCTTATCTATTCCCTTCATAATCTTATATGTTTCTATCAAAAATCTATAAGATCTCCCCTCATTCTTCTGAATTCCAATCAGTACAGCTCCAGTCTACTCGGTGTCTCCTCATAAGCCAACTATCTCAACTTTGGAATCAACCTAATGAATTTCCTTTGCACCCCTCCAGTGCCAGTATATCCTTTCTCAAATAAGGAAATCAAAACTGTATGCAGTCCTCCAGGTGCGGCCTCAACAGCACCTTATACAGCTGCAACATACCTCACTGTTTTTAAACTCCATCTCTCTAACAATGAAGGACAAAATTCCATTTGTCTTCTTAATTATGAAACAGACCTGCAAATCAACTCCTTGTGATTCTTGCACAAGGACGCCCAGGTCCCTCTGCACAGCAGCATGCTGCAATTTTTTACCATTTAAATAATAGTTATTTTGCTGTTATTCTTATCAAAACGGATGACCTCACATTTACCAATGTTGTACTCCATCTGGCAGACCTTTGCCCACTCATTTCAACTACTTATACCCCTTTGCAGACTTTCAGAATCCTCTATACACTTTGCTCTACCAATCATCTTTGTGTTATCTGCGAATTTTGACACATACGCTTTGTCCCCAATTCCAAATCATCTATGTAAATCGTAAGCAATTGCAGTGCCAATTCTGATCCCTGCAGCACATCACTAGTCACTGATTGTCAACTAAAAAAATACCCATTTACCCTCACTCTTTGCTTTCTGTTAATTAACCAATTCTCTGTCTATGCTAACACATTATCCTTAACACTGTGCACCTTTGTCTTATGTAGCAGTGTCTGGTTCGGTACCTTGTCAAATGCCTTCTAAAATCCAGAAAAAAACAAATCCAAAGATTCCTCATTGTCCAATGCACAAATAACATTCTTCAAGAATTCCACCAAATTAATAAACATGACCTTTCCTTCATGAACCCATGCCGTGTCTTCCCAATGGGACAATTTATATTTGGATGTCTCGCTATTTCTTCTTTGATGATAAATTCAAGCATTTTCCCTATCAGAGAAGTTAAGCTAACTGGCCCATAGTGACCTGTTTTTTGTCTACATCCTTTTTTAAAGAGTGGCTTCGCATTTGTTATTTTTCAATCTACGGCAAGTACCCTAGAATCCTATCCCCAGAATCTGGGTAATTCCTGCAGATTGAAAAATAGCAAATTTGGTAAATTACCACAAGTGTATTTGCTATTACTCTTGCCATTTCTTTTGGTATCCTGGAATGGATTCCATCAGGATTAGGAAGCTTATCTACTTTTAGCCCTATTAACTTGCCCAACACTACCTCTTTCGTGTTAACGATAGCTTCTAGGTCTTCACCTGTCATAGTCTTCCTGTAATCAATTTTTAGCATGTTATTTGTGTCTTCTACTGTGAAGACCAACACAAAACACCTGTTCAATGCCTCAGCTATTTTCTCATTTCCAGTTATTATACCTGTCTTCTCATCCTCTAAAGGTCCAATGTTTACTTTCGACACTATTTTTTTGTTTTGTATATTTGTAGAAACTTTTGCTATCTGTTTTTATATTCTGAGCTACTTTACTCTCATAATCCATCTTACTTTTCTTTATAGCTTTTTTGTGGCTTTCTCTGACCTTTAAAGTTTTCCAATTCTATAGGTTCCCACTAATCTTTGCCATTTTGTATGCAATTACTTTCAATTTGATACCCCTTTTTATTTCCTTAGATATCCATGACTGATTATCTCTTTTTCTACTGTCCTTCCTTATCACTGCTGTATACTTTTGCTGAGCACTGTGAAAGATCATTTTGAAAGTACTCCACTGTTCCTCAATTGTCCCATTATAAAGTATTTGCTCCCAGTCTATCTTAACCAACGCCTCCCTCATCCCTTTGTAATCTGTTTTGTTTAAGCACAAGACACTGGTATTGGCTTTGATCATCTTACGGTCCATCTGCATTTTACGTTCAACCATACTGTGATTTTTTTTTCAAAAGGATCCCTAACTGCAGGATCATTAATTATTCCTGTTTCATTACACAGGACCAGATCTAAAATAGCTTGCTCTCTCATAGGTTCCATTATATACTGTTCAAAGAACTACCACAGATACATTCTATGAACTCCCCCTCAAGGCTGCCCATCAATGCCTCTACTTTCTCTGAAGACTAAGGAAATTTGGCATTTCAGCTACGACTCTCACCAACTTCTATAGATGCACCATGGAAAGCATTCTTCTTGATTGTATCACAGCTTGGTTTGGCTCCTGCTGTGCCTAAGACAGCAAGGAACTACAAAAGATTGTGAATGTAGCCCAAATCATCACACAAACCAGCCTCCCATCCATTCACTCTGTCTATACTTCCTACTGTCTCAACAAAGCAGCCAGCACAATTAATGACCCACACACCCCGGACATTCTCTCTTTCACTTCCTTCCTTTGGGAAAGAGGTACAAAAATCTGAGGTCACATACCAACCTACTCAAGAACAGTTTCTTCCCTGTTGCTGTCAGACTTTTAAATTGACTTATCTTGCATTAAGTTGATTTTTCTCTACATCCTAGCTATGACTGTAACACTTTTTTTCTGTATAGCATTCAAGAAACAATACTTTTCATTTTATGTTAGTACATGTGACAATAATAAATCAAATAAAATCAAATCGTTGACATCATGATCACATTCAAACGAGTGTGACTTCAAGGAGCCTTAGTGCAACTGCAGTCAATGGGCATCAGGAGACAAACGCTCCACTGGTTAGTCATATTTGGCACATAGGACAATGATTCTACCAATTTCCCTCACACCGTTTCACTACTGCAGTTGCTCCCTCCTATTAAACACTACATTCATTTCAGTTATGTTTTTCGTGGTTGTCGAGGGTCAGTCATCTTAGCTCCAGGACATCTCTGCAGGAGTTCCTCAGAGTTAGTGTTTGAGGCTGAACATCTTCAATGCTTCATCAATGACCTTCCCTCTGTCATAAAATCAAAATTGAAGATGTTGCATTCAGCATTATTTTTGACCCCTCAGATACTGAAGCAGTATGTTCAAATGCAACAAGATCAGGACAATATTCAGGCTTGGGATGACAATGGCAAGTAACGTTCGTGCCACGAAGTGGCAAGCAATGACCATCACCAACAAGAGATACTCTAATCACTACCCTTGACATTCAATGGTTTTACCATCACTGAATACCCCCTTGTCAACATCCTTGGGGTTACCATTGACCAGAAGCTCAACTGGATTCACCATATAAACAAGAGCAAGTCAGAGGCCAGGAATACTGCAGCAAGTAACTCACCTCTTGACTCCCCAAAGCATCTCCAGCATCTCTTCCGCTCAAGTCAGGAGTGTGATGGAATACTCCCCACTTGCCGATAGGTATAGCTCCAAAAACACTCATGAAACTTAATACTACCCAGGACAAAGCACCACTTGACTGGCACCACAGTGACAAATATCCACTTCCTCCAACACCTATGCTTAGAATATAGAGCATAGAACAGTACAGCACAGTAAAGGCCCTATGGCCCTCAATGTTGTGCTGAGCTATGCCCGAATCCAAGATCAAGCTATCCCACTTCTTGTCATTCTGGTATGTTCCATGTGCCTATCCAATAACCGTTTGAAAGTTCCTAAAGTGTCCGACTCCACTATCACAGCAGACAGTTCATTCCACACCCCAACCACTCTCTGAGTAAAGAATCTACCTTGGACATCCCTCTTATATCTCTCACGATGAACCTTATAGTTATGCCTCTACTAACAGCTACATCCAACTGAGGAAATAGTCTCTCAACATCCATTCTATCTATCTCCCTCATCATCTTACAAATTTCTATTAAGTCATCTTTCATCCTTCTCCACTCTAAAGAGAAAAGTTCCAGCTCCGTCAACCTTTCCTTATAATACCTATCCTCCAAACCAGGCAGCATCCTGGTAAATCTCCTTGCACTCTCTCCAATTCTTCCACATCCTTCTTATAGTGAGATGACCAGAACTGCACACGATATTCCAAATGTGGTCTCACCAAAGCCCTGTATATTTGCAGCATAACCCCATTGTTCTTAGATTCAAACCCCCTGTTAATAAACGCTAACACACTATATGTTTTCTTCACAGCTCTATCCACTTGAATGGCAACTTCAGAGATCTGTGGATATCAACCTCAACATCTCTCCTCCACATTCCTCAGAATCCTGTCGTTGACCTTGTAATCTGCATTCAAGTTTGTCCTATCAAATGACTCACCTCGCAATCATCGGGGTTAAACTCCATCTGCCGCTTTTTGGCCCAGTTCTGCATCCTATCAATGTCTCTTTGCAGCCTACAAGAGCTGTCCACCTTATCCAATATTCCACCAATCTTGATGTTATCAGCAAATTTACAAATTTTCTCTGTATTCTTTCAACTTTATTAACATTCTTTCTGTAATTAGATGACCAAAACTGCACAGAATACTCTAAATTTGGCCTCACCATTTTCTTATACAACTTCACCATAATTTTCTAACTGTTGTATTTAATACTTTGATTTATAAAGACCAATATACCAAAAGAACTCTTTACAGCCCTATCTACCTGTGATGTCACCTCTAGGGAATTTTGTATCTGTATTCCCAGATCCCTGTGTTCTACTGCACTCTTCAGTGTCCTGCCATTTACCTTGTATGTTCTACCTTGGTTTGTCTTTCCAAAGTGCAATACCTCACACTTGTCTGCATTAAACTCCATCAGCCATTTTTCAGTCCATTTTTCTAGCTGGTCCAAATCCCTCTGCAGGCTTTGAAAACCTTCCTCAATATCCACTACTCCTCCAATCTGTGTATCATCAACAAATTTGCTGATCCAATTTACCACATCATCATCCAGATCATTGATATAGATGACAAACAACAATGGACCCAGCACTGATTCCTGTGGCACACCAGTAGTCACAGGTCTCCACTCAGAGAGGCAATCCTCCACTACCACTCTCTCGCTTCTTCCATTGAGCCAATGTCTAATCCAATTTATTACCTCTCCACGTATACCTAGTGACTGAATTTTCCTAATTAACCTCCCATGTGTGACATTGTCAAAGGCCTTACTGAAGTCCATGTAGACCATATCCACTGGCTTCCCTTCATCCACTTTACTGGTAACCTCCTGAAAAATTTTAATAGATTGGCTAAATATGACCTACTACACACAAAGCCATGTTGACTCTCTCTAATAAATCCCTGTCCATCCAAATATTTGTAGATCCTAATTTTGAGTTAAAGTTCTTGACTAGGACCACTGCTTATTTTGTATTTCATGGGTATGATAGCATAATGATTGTGTGAATATACTTGTAACCCAGGCCTGAAAAAGTAATCTGGTGATTTGAGTTTAAATCCCGTTATGCAGCTGGGATTTTAAAGTTAATTTATTAAATGTATTTAGAAAGAACAAAGAACAACACAGCATAGGAAACAGGCCCTTCGGCCCCACAAGCCCATGCCACCCATTTTAACATTCAGTGAGTGCCTTATTCCAATTCTTCTTCTACTTACAACTATTGTCTACATCTATTGGACTCCACAATAAAGGGGTGCAAAGTTAGGGAATTATATGTGCATCAGCTTAAGGGAGATCTAATTAAGGGACAATTTATTAACACCAATCAGCCTAATAGCATGTTTTTGAGGTGTGGGAGGAAACCAGAGCACCCAGAGAAAACCCATGCAACCATGGGGAGAATGTGCAAACTCCCACAGACATTGACCAAGCTGGAGATCTGACCCAGATCCCTGGAACTGCACAGCAAACAGTGATAGTCACTGAGCTGTTGTGTTGCCTGTCAATTGGTCCATTTTAAGCGTACACTAATGATGTGAAGCATTAAGCAACTCTCGAAGCAACATCCAAGAGCAGCCCTTGCACCATCCACCGCGTATATGCACGTTGTTGGCTAACAAGGCAGACCAAATCGCCTGTGGATATAAAAAAAAGAGCCAGGTGAGCCTTAAAATTTGTTGGACGGCTGAAAGGAATCTATTAATTCCAGGAACGTCCTGAGGCTCTTGAAAGTAAGCTAGAATTAGTAATGGTAACCAGGAAATTACTAGACTGTCATAAAATCCCAACTAATTCATTTTTGTCCTTTCGGGATATTGTTATTACTATGTCTGAAAAAATAAAATCGCTCAAACACAGCGCTAAACGTTCACTGGCATCTTGTCCCTATTTATTCTGCATGTGACTCCAGACCAACAGCAATGTTGCTGATTCCTAACTCTCCTCTGAATTAGCAATAACAAGTCTTTTTATTTTAAAAAAGTGCTATTACAAACAATAATCTACACTGGGTTTCAAGAATATAGCTCACGATCATATTCTTGAGGAAAATTTAGGAAATTAATGCTGTTCTCATTAGTGATGCTCATCTTCCATGAATCAACAAAAATTAATCAATATCTTTTTTTTTGTATTTCTAAAATCAGTCTGTTCTTCAAGCATTTGAGAGTGTGTGCCAAGGAATTCCTTCTGAGTTTGTGGCATTGATAACACCTAAAGTTGAAAAGGTGAGTACTAAGTTATGTAGGTAAAAAATACGAAATATATATAAGTCGCCAAACAAAATATGATGGAGATTTTGGCTTATTTTTATTTATAGTCATTAATTAGTTTCATTGGTTAAAAAACAGACAAATGACAGATGAATTGGATATTACCTTGGTTTTTGTAAGGAAAGTGTAACAGGGTAACTTTAACTCTTACAGTATAAAGAGTAATATAAAAATTGGGTAATGGGTAACAGGTTTACCAGGATGTTGCCTGGTATGGAGGGCAGGTCTTATGAAGAGAGGCTGAGGGATTTGAGGTTGTTTTCGTTAGAAAGAAGGCGGCTAAGAGGAGACCTTATTGAAACATATAAGATGATTAGAGGTTTAGATAGGGTGGACAGTGATAGCCTTTTTCCTAGGATGGAGAAAGCTAGCACGAGGGGACATAGCTTTAAATTAAGGGTGGTAGTTATAGGACGGATGTCAGAGGTAGGTTCTTTACCCAGAGGGTGGTAAGGGTATGGAATGCCCTGCCTGCTGCAGTTGTAGATGCGCCAAGTTTGGTGGCGTTTAGAGGTTAGTAGATAAGTTTATGGACGAAAAGGGAATGGTTTAGTTTGGAGGGTCATTGCTTTTTCCTAATTGGTTGGCGCAACATCGAAGGCCGAAGGGCCTGTGCTGCGCTGTAATGTTCTATGTTTATCTTATAGCTTCAATTATTTTCTTTCATTAATTTACTCCCAATAAATTTTTAGCATGTTAAGTGAAAATAATATTTGTTATTTCTCATTCAATTTATATCAATGTTTTGACTAGACTAATATCAATGTTTAGAAGGTCAAGCTATGAGACCAGATTTCATAAATCAGGTCTGTATTTCTTTGAAATTAGGCAATTAAGCAATGATTTAATTAATGCTATTGAGGCTATGGAAATGTTTCATAGAACATAGAACATAGAATATTACAGCACAGAACAGGCCCTTCGGCCTTCGATGTTGTGCCGACCAAAATAAAAAGCAATGCCCCTCCAAACTAAACCATTCCCTTCTCTTCCATATACTTATCAATTAACCTCTTAAACGCCACCAAACTTGGCGCATCTACAACAGCTGCAGGCAGGGCATTCCACTCCCTAATCACTCTTTGAGTAAAGAACCTACCTCTGATATCCGTCCTATAACTCATACCCCTTAATTTAAAGCTGTGTCCCCTCGTGCTAGCTTTCTCCATCCTAGGAAAAAGGCTATCACTGTCCACCCTATCTAAACCTCTAATCATCTTATATGCTTCAATAAGATCCCCTCTTAGCCGCCTCCTTTCTAACGAAAACAACCTCAAATCCTTCAACCTCTCTTCATAGGACCTGCCCTCCATACCAGGCAACATCCTGGTAAACCTCCTCTGTACCCTCTCCAATGCCTCCACATCTTTCTTATAATGTGGGGACCAGAACTGCACACAATACTCCAAGTGCGGCCGCACTAGAGTTTTGTACAGTTGCAACATGATGCTGCGGCTCCTAAATTCAATCCCCCTACCAATAAAAGCTAAGACTCCATATGCCTTCTTAACAACTTTATCCACTTGACTGCCTACTTTCAGGGATCTATTGACACATACACCAAGATCCTTCTGTTCCTCAACACTATTAAGAGCCCTACCATTAGCCCTATACTCTACACATTTATTGTTCCTGCCAGAGTGCATTACCTCACACTTTTCCACATTAAACTCCATTTGCCACCTATTTGTTTCTCCATTTCTCCATTTGTCCATTTGTTTCAGAGGAGAATCTCAGGATAAATTCCTTGTTTTAATCATGTTAATTTACCCCAGAGTTAAATGAGCTGTGTTTCTAACAGGAATAGATTTCAAATGATTCATTTGTTCTTTATACAATGCTAAAACAATTTTTTGTGGAGATGAAATCCCTCAACTGCATAAAGTAGGGAGGACAAGGTGTCATTCATATAAGTCACTTAAATGCACAATCAGGTTCGATATATGGGCGGCACGAGATGAAAGACAAGTTTTACGAAGAACTTGATGCCCTACTATCAGCAGTGAGTAGTATCGACAAACTGATCTTGCTTGGCGATTTCAATGCAAGAGTAGGTGTGACTCTGCAATCTGCCAGGGAGTCATTGGGAGATATGGAGTGGGCAAGTGTAACAGTAATCGCCTACACTTACTGAAGACCTCTGTAGTACATGACCTCCTCATCACTAACACAACCTGCCATCTGCCGACCTGGAACAAGACTTCCCGTATGCACTCCCGCTCTAAGCACTGGCATCTTATCGACTATGTCATTGTCAGGAGAAAAGACAGACAGGATGTCAGAGTAACCAAGGCCAGCTGATTGCTGGACAGATCACAGGCTCATTGTCTCCAAAATGAGGCTCTGCATCAGACCAAGAGGCGACCACAAGAAAGCAAGGTTATGAAAAAATCAAAGCGGCCAAGCTAAAGAACCCCAGCATAGTTTCACCACTGGCTGAAGAGTTAGAAATCAAGCTTGCTGACCTATGCTTTGCAGGCAGCGCTAAGAACGACTGGGAAAGCTTCAGGGATGTTATCCACACATCTGCGCCGAAGACGCTCGGGCCCTCCACCGGCAAGCAACATGATTGGTTTGATGAGAATGATGAGGAGATACAGGCTGTACTTGTTGAAAAGCACTGTCTTCATCGAGCTTGTCAGAACGACCCATCATCAGCTGCCAAGAAAAATGCTTTTACCGATGCTTGCAGGACAGTGCATATTAAACTGTGTAAAATGAAGGATGCCTGGCTGAGCGCCAAGGCAGATGAAATACAGGGATATGCTGACAGAAAGGACTTTCTATAAAGAAACAGTTCTATAAAGCCCTCAACAACCTCTATGGACTTCAATCTCTTGGGAGTTCCTCCCTCCTGAGTACAGATGACACAACTTTATTACAGGGAAGGCACAGGTCCTGCAGAGATGGGCTGAACACTTTGAAGCCATGCTCAACCGACCGTCATCTATTAACGATGAATCAATAGACAAGATTCCCCAGGTTGAAATCAACAGTGCCATGGATGGTCCATCGGTAGTAGCCGAAGTCACGAAAGCTGTCAGTCAGCTATCCAGTGGCAAAGCCCCAAGGGCAAATGCCATACCCGCAGAGATCTATAAAGCTGCTGATCCTACACTTATCAAGAAGCTCACTGAGTTGTTCCAGTCCTTTTGGAAGCAAGTATCCATTCCTCAGGAATATAAAGATGCTTCCATCGTACACCTCTACAAGAGGAAGGGCAATCAGCAAGTATTCGACAATCGCTGAGGAATCTCGCTGCTCTCCATCACAGGAAAAACCTTCGCAAGAGCCCTGCTAAATTGTCTGGTCACTCATCTGGAGCTGGGCCTGCTTCCAGAGTCACAGTGTGGCTTCCGCAAAGATCATGGAACTATTGACATGATTTTTGCTGCATGCCAACTTCAGGAGGAGTGTCAGGAACAGAATTGTGAGCTCTACACAACCTTTGTTGACCTCGCGAAAGCCTTCGATACTGTAAGCCGACAAGGCCTGTGGAGGATCATGTCAAAGTTCGGCTGCCCCCCTAGATTCATTCAGATAGTATGCCAGTTCCATGATGGCATGATGGCCAGAGTACTGGATGGCGGAGAATCTTCTGAGGCATTCTGATGTTTACTGCCATACTGAACAATGCCTTCCAGGACAGTGTTGCTGGAATCAGCCTCAAAATACAAAGTGGATGGGAAGCTTTTCAACCTGAGGAGACTTCAAGCTATTACTAAAGTAAAGGAGACTGCTTTGAGATTTCCTCTTTGCCGATGACTGCGCCCTGTATGCTGGCTCAGAGCCACAGATGCAAGTCAATATGGACAAATTTTCCGCAGCTTGTGAAAACTTTAGAATCAACATGAATATGAAAAAAACTGATGTCATGCACCAGCCTGCTCCTCATGCACTGAACACTGAACTCATAATCACAATCAAAGGGCAGAAACTATAGGCAGTGGACCAGTTCACTTATCTTGGCAGCACCCTTTCTCTAGCAGTGACTATTGATGCGGAAGTTAACTGCAGAATAGCAAAGGCAAGTTCTGCTTTTGGTAGACTGTGCTCCACTGTATGGGAACATCGAGGAATCAGCCCAGCAACAAAATTGAAGGTCTATAGTGCCATGATACTCACTACCCTCCTGTGTGCCTGTGAAACATAGACTGTGTATCAAAGGCATGCAAGACAGCTCAATCATTTCCACATGACTTGTCTTCGCAGAATATTACATTTCCGATGGCAAGAAGTTGTCTCTAGAGCAAGTCTACCATCAGTCCACACACTGCTGATGAGAGCGCAGAACCGGTGGGCAGGTCATGTCATCCATACGACAGACGAATGCATATCCAAGCAGCTCCTTTTTGGGGAACTGTCTGCTGGAAAACACTCACATGGAGGGTAGAAGAAACATTTCAAAGACATACTCAAAACCTCCCTGAAGTCGCTTGATGTTGACATGACCACCTGGGAAAGGCTGGCACAAAACTGCCTTACCTGGCACTGCCTCATTCATAAAGGTTGTCAAGCTCATGAAGCACGATGTTTTGCTGAAGCACACAACTTAAGCGTGAGCTGTGCAAGTCCAGAGCCACCAGCACAACAAATACAGTGACTACACAAGTCAGTTCAATATGTGCCAGGACATTCCGTGTGCGAATTGACCTGATCAATCATCTTGAACACACCGCAACCAGCCTTGAAATGACTAATGGTGTCGAGACCCTTGCTGATGACGATGGATGAACAACATGGGCGGCACGGTGGCATAGGTTAGCACTGCTACTCAATTCCGATCTTGGGTGACAGTCTGTGTAAAGTTTGCATATTCTCCCCATGTCTCCAGCTGATCTGGTTTCCTCCCACATTTCAAAGATGTATGGGCTAGGTTGACTACCATGTTAAATTGACCCATAATGTCAGGAAGATTAGCAGGGTAAATATGTTGGATTTCGGGGATAGGGCTTTTGTGGGGTTGTTGTTACTGCAGGCTTGATGGTCTGAATGGCACTGTGAGGATTTTATAATTCTATCAGAAGATAAATCTTTTCTTAACAAATATTGAATTTGCGAAATAGATTGGCTGGTTTGATGTATTGGATTACGATGAGAAGTGTTTTTCTTGTGTGTCATGCAGATATAACGTACCATTCATAGAGTACCTGGAGAGAAGGAAAGGAGAGGGTGCAGTATATAATTTTGCTGTTACAGATAGGGTAATGAGAAAGATCCTCTTAATATGTACTAGGACCATTCAAAAGTATGGTGGCTGCAGGGAAGAATCTGTTTTTGGGTCGATTGGTACGTGTTGTCAAACTTTTGTATCATTTTCCAATGAAAGAAAGTGGAAAAGAATATGTTTGGGATGCGTGGAATCCATGGTTATGCTGGTAGTTTTCCAAGACAGTAGGAAGTGCAGACAATGGATGGGAGGCTGGTTTGCGATAGAGAATGAGCTACAATCACAATGCTTTGTAGTTTCTTGCTGACTTGGTCAAAATAGGAGCCATACCAATCTGATACATCAGAAAGGATGCTTTCTATGGTGTATCTGTAAAAATTGGTGAAAGTTATATCAGACATGCTGAATTTGCTTAGCTTTGTGAAAAAGTTTTCATTAGGCTTTCTCAACTATAGCATTGGCATGGACGGGCCAGGATAGATTGTTGGTGATCTGAACATAAGAAATCTGAAAGTCTCGACCGTTTCCATTTAATCATCGTCAATATAGATAGCGACATGTCCTCTATGTTTCCTGAAGTTGGTAATTATCTCCTTCATTTTACTGAATTGAGGGAGAGATCATTGTCAGTGCACCATTTCACCAGATTCTCTATCTCTTTACTGGCTCCGTCTTGTCATTGTTTGAAATCTGACTGACTACAGTGAAAATGGGAGTTGGAGTGGAATTTGCGATACTGCCATAAATGTATAGTATGGGGCTAAGAACACAGCCTTTGTGGAGTTGAGGATAATCAGTGTTGTTACCTATCATTGCTTATAGCAGTCTATTGGTCAGGGAGTCAAGGACCCAGTTTCAGACAGAAGAGCCAAGTCCTTGGCCACAAAGTTTGGAGGTGGCTTTTATTGAGATAATGGTGTTGAAGGCTGCACTGTCGTCAATAACTAGGAGTTTGACATTAAGGGCCTGATTTTATTTATCATTTTCATTCCAAGAGCTGAATCTGGGCGCAATTCAAATTCAACTTGGAAATCTGCTTTCAGGTGTCCCATGTGCACTTAGCCTGAAAAAAAGTCATGGATCTGAATTGCACTGTGGGCGGGGCTTAACATGCCTGAAGTGATCGGAGCTCTGAACTGCACATGCGCAGTCAGAAAAAAAATTGAAAATATATGCTGTGTCAGATGCTCCCAGGCTGCAGATGGTGGAGAAAATCCAGGAGCAAAAAGCAGGAGTGATGGCCCACACAGACATCACTATGTCTCATCCATCCATTGTCCCGCTACTCAGACCGATCGCGACCCCTTGCCTCCATCCTCCCCTACCGATCACCCACAGAATGGCAGTGGAACACCTCTGCCCCCACTATCATCCCATCAGAGAAAGACCGTGCCTCCCCCACCCGCCCCCACCAGAGATACAGCTTACGTGCCTCCTCTTCCCTCCATCAACCGTCCCTCCATCCCCCACCAACCAGACACCGATTGGGCCTCTCACCTTCTCCTCCAACCACTGATCTGAATCAGAGAGCTGCTGGAAGTTCTGAACTTCCAACCAGACTTTTACTCAGCATGTTCATTTCGGTGCATTCCGGATTGGCGAATGCAGTGGTAAAGGAAGAAATACTGATAAAGTTGGGTGCACACTTCATTAATTTAATTTAAATGCATCTTGATAAAGTGGGCATCTGCATGGATGTGAGTGTGGATTGTGTTAATGGCCTTACACCCATCTTTACCATGATTTTGTGCCCGAAAACGGGCATGATGAATGGTTAAAATCGGGCCCTATGTATCCTTGTAATATAGGTGTTCCAGGGTTGAGTGCAGGACCAGGAGATCTATCTGCTGGGGAGCTGTTGCAGCAATAGACATACTGTAGTGGACCCAGGCAATCTGTGAGTCCAGAGTTGATGAATGCCATGATTAACCTTTTGAAGCACTTCATAATGAGGGATGCAAAGCCACTAGGCAATGGTCATTAAGGCACACTACATGTATTCTTGAAAAAGGTGGGAACCTCAGATCAGTGTAAAGAGAGGTTTAAGATGTCTGCAGATATCTCATCAGCTAGTTTGCACAGCATCTGAATGCTCATGTGGGTACCCCATTCAGGTCAGTCGCTTTCCAACAAGGCCAATCTGCCATTTGCAATGGTGATCTCAGATAACTATTCAACCAAGGTTTCTGGGGCACATGATGTCCTCTCCCTGACTTCTTGCTCCAATGTGCATAGAATGCATTTAGTGCATCAGGGAGGAGTGCATTGTTGCCTGCGATTCTATATGTCTTCACCTTGCAGCATGTTATACCATGTAGACTTTACCATAATTCGTAGGTGTTTGTATGACTAGCCTGGGACTCTAACTCGGCATCTTTGATGATTCTCCGTGGATTGTTACTGGATTTCTTGTATATTACTTGTATATTCAGAATTACTTGGTTGTGAATATCTACGCTCCAAATGTTGGGCCGCAGCAAATGACTTTCAACAAGAAAGTGTCCACTCACCTTGACACCATGAATGAGGGCGAGTGCATTGTCCTCAGTGAGGGAGGGTGGTTTCTACTGTCCGGGACTGTGCAA
Organism: Sphyrna mokarran; assembly: GCA_024679065.1. Taxonomy (NCBI): domain Eukaryota; kingdom Metazoa; phylum Chordata; class Chondrichthyes; order Carcharhiniformes; family Carcharhinidae; genus Sphyrna; species Sphyrna mokarran. The sequence goes on from JAGIQG010000005.1 coordinate 6,384,363, forward strand.
GCCCCTTGCACCATACATCGGCAATGGTGAGACTGGGGGGACCTGGTTGGATCCCACAACCTGGTGGATGTCGTGGACGTCTTCACTTATGTGGCACCTGGAGCTGGAGTTTCCAAACTCGATTGCCTTTATAATTTGAGGGTGTAAGCAAATGGCATTCTTTCGGCCTCTGCGTAGCATATACCAAGCCCGGACCACCACCTGGTCTGAGCAGATCTTATTTTGTCTCGCATTTGGGTGAGGTCTACGGAGTGGCACTTTAGGAAACCGCTGCTGAATGTTGGGCGATTCCTGGACTCATTTTGTCATTTCTGGACTGGCTAGAGAAGGAAACAGTAAGAATCTAGCAACACCAATTTTAAATCCAACAGATTTATTTGATAGTAAATTTGTGAGCTTTCAACACTCTGTCTTTGTCAGGCAAATGCAGTGTTCTAGTCTGCAATAGCACACATATCAACACAGACAGTCACAGATTGCTGATTAGAATGCGAATCCTTACATCTAACCTGCTATTCAAGTGCTAAAGTGGCTAACAATGTGTGTGAAGGGAATCCTGAGCATTAGTTAGAGAATTGTGTATTTTCTCCAGACAGCACAGTAAGTGAGGTTTTTTGCTAACCCAGGCAAAACCCAGGGGGTTTGTGGCATAAATGATCTAGCAACCAAAAGAATGTTTTTGAAATAGAAAATAGAAGATACAAGCAGGAAGAGGCTACATGGCCCCTCAAGTCTGCTCTGCCATTCATCACCATCATGGCTGATCATCCAACTCAGTAAATCCTGCTTTCTCCCCATAACCTTTGATCCCATTTGCACCAAGTGCAATATCTGGCTGTCTCTTGAAGACATTTACTGTTTTGGCATCAATTACTTCCTGAAGTAATGAATTCCACAGACTCACCACTCTTTGGGTGAAGAAATGTCTCCTCACCTCCGTCCTAGGTGGTCTACCTGAATCCTCATACTGTGATTTCCCCCTCATTGGGAATATCCTCCCTGCATCTATACTGTCTAGTCCTATTAAAATTTTATAACTCTCTATGAGATTCCCCCCTCATTCATCTGAACTCCAGTGAAAAGAATTCTAACCTAGTCAATCTATCCTCATATATCAGTCGCACCATTCCCGGAATCAACCTTCATTGCATACCCTTGAGAGCAAGAACATCCTTCCTCAGAAAAGAAAACCAAACCTGCAACACAGTATTCTATGTGTAACATCGTAAAGGCCCTATATAATTGCAACTACACGTCCCTACTCGTGTATTCAAAACCTCTTGCAATGAAGGCCAACATTCCATTTGCTTTCTTTATTGCCTGCTCCATCTTCACTGACTGGTGCACAAGAACACCCGGGTCCTGCTGCACACTCCCGTCTCCCAATTTTCAGCCATTCGGTCGTAATCTGCCTTCTTGTTTTTGCTTCCAAGGTGAAAAACCTCACACTTATCCAAATTATACTGCATCTGCCATTGATTTGTCCACTCACCCAACCTGTCCAAATCATTCTGAAGAATCTCTGCATCTTCATCAGAGTTCACCCTCCCACCCAACTTAGTATCATCTGCAAACTTTGAGCTGTTAGATTTTGTTTTTTCATCCAAATCATTAATATATATTGTGAAATGCTGGGATCCCAGCATTGATCCCTATGGCACCCCACTAGTTACTGCCTGCCAATTTGAAAAGGACCCATTAATTCCCACTCTTTGTTTCTTCTTTGCCAACCTGTTTTTATCGATCTCATTACACTTCCCCCAATTTCATGCACTTTAACCTTGCATGATGATCTCTTGTGTGGAATTTTGTCACATGCTTTCTGAAAATCCAAATATACCACAAAGAACAAAGAACAATACAGCACAGTAAACAGACCCTTCGATCCTCCAAGCCTGCGCCGCTCATTGGTCCGACTAGACCATTTTTTTGTATTCCTCTATTCCCAGTCTGCTCATGTGACTATCCAGATAAGTCTTAAATGATCCCAGTGTTTCCGCCTCCAATACCCTGCTTGGCAGTGCATTCCACCACTTCTGTGTAAAATATGTCCCTCTGATATCTGTGTTAAACTTTGCTCCCCTCACCTTGAACCTGTGACTCCTTGTGTTTGTTACCTCTGACCTGGGAAAAAGCTTCCCACTGTTCACCCTATCCATACCCCTCATAATTTTATACACTTCTATTGGGTCCCCCTTCATTCTCCATCTTTCCAGGGAGAAAAACCCCAGTTTATCCAATCTCTCCTCATAGCTAAGACTCACCATACCAGGAGACATCCTGGTAAACCTTCTCTGTAATCTCTCCAAAGCCTCCATGCCCTTCTGGTAGTGTGGCAACCAAAACTGGATGCAGTATTCCAAATGTCACCTAACCAACGTTCTATACAGCTGTAACATCAGACGACAATTTTTATACTCTATGCTTCATCCTGTAAAGGCAAGCATGCCATATGCTTTCTTCACCATCTTCTCCACCTGTGCTGCCACCTTCAAGGATCTGCGGACTTCCACATCCAGGTTCCTCTGTGTGTCAATACTTTTGACGGTCCTGCCATATATTGTATAGTTCCCTTCTACATTAGTCCGACCAAAATGCATCACTTCGCATTTACCTGGATTGAATTCCACCTGCCACTTCTCTGCCCAATTTTCCAGCCTATCTATATCCTACAGTATTCTCTGACAGTGTTATAGAACATAGAACATAGAACACTAAGGAGAGGAAACATGTTTTTGTGGATGAGTGCATGATATAGGCTGATAGGATGGAGGAGGTAGATATTCTGAGGGAAGATGTATTAGCAATTTTGAAAAACCTGAGGGTGGATAAGTCCCCTGGACCAGATGGAATGCATTCCAGGATACTTTGGGAGGCAAGGGATGAGATTGTGGATCCTCTAGCTTTGATCTTTGATCTTTCATCCTCACTGTCCACTGGATTTGTGCTAGAGGACTGGAGAGTGGCAAATGTTGTTCCTGTCTGCAAGAAAGGAAATATGAATGGTCCTGGTAATTATCGGCCAGCTGGTCTTATTTTGGTGGTCGGTAAGTTACTGGAAAGGATTCTGAGAGATAGGATTTATGACCATTTGGAAAGATGCAGGTTAATCCAGGATAGTCAGCACGGTTTCATAGACTATTTCCTCGGTTAGATGTAGCTGTTACTAGAGAATATAACTATAAGGTTCATGGTGGGAGATATAGGAGGGATGTCTGAGGTAGGTTCTTCACTCAGAGACTGGAATGTATATCATAAGAAGAATAATGCTTAAATGTGCTAAAACCTGAATTTCTTCATCAAGATATACTATCGTGATTGCATACAGCAAACAACATGTGTTGACTTTTGGGATTAACTGTGACTAGAGAACCATGAAAATGTGTCAGATGTGAGAACTGCATCTGCCAAGCAATATAATGAAACACTATACATTCACAAGGTCCCATTAAATCCTTAGTCAAAGACTGGAATAGATTTAGTTATCATTTGTGACAATTTCTTCTTATTCATAACTTATCTTTCAAAATTCCAAGTGAGAGATTACATCTGAGCAAATGTGATGTGTTGAGTGGTCTATTTAATATTTTTTGGTACATTGAAGAAGTTTGTCTCACAGAACAATCCACAATATACAAGTAAACAATTTCAGGATGTGTATGCCAAGTAAGACATAAATAAGAGCTAAAGAGTGAATTGAGGAGAGCTAAGAGGGGACACGAGAAGACTTTGGCTGATAGAATTAAGGAGAATCCTAAAGCTTTCTTTAGATATGTTAAGAATAGAAGATTGGTTAGGACAAGATTAGGGCCAGTCACAGACAGCAGTGGGAAGTTGTGCGTGGAGCCTGAAGAGATTGGAGAGGCACTGAATAAATATTTCTCTTCGGTATTCACGCAGGGTGATGTAAATGTAGTTATGGAGAACACTGAGGTACAGGGTTGCAAACTGGAAAGTATTGAAGTAGATAGGGAGGATGTGCTAGATATTCTCGAGGGTTTGAAGTTGGATAAGTCCCCTGGGCCGGACGGGATTTACCCTAGGATTCTCTGGAAGGCAAGAGAGGAGATTGCAGAGCCTCTGGCTCTGATCTTCAGGTCGTCGTTGGTTACGGGTGTGGTTCCGGAGGACTGGAGGATAGCGAATGTGGTCCCATTGTTCAAGAAGGGGAAGAGAGACCTTCCAGGGAATTATAGGCCAGTGAGTCTTACTTCTGTTGTGGGCAAAGTATTGGAGAGAATTATTAGGGATAGGATTTATAGTTATTTAGAGAGAAATGAATTGATTGGGGATAGTCAGCATGGTTTTGTGAAGGGTAGGTCGTGCCTTACTAACCTCATTGAGTTTTTTGAAAAAGTGACCAAAGAGGTGGATGGGGGTAAGGCGGTTGATGTGGTATATATGGACTTTAGTAAGGCGTTTGATAAGGTGGCCCATGGAAGACTTCTGCAGAAAATGCAGATGTATGGGATAGAGGGTGATTTAGCTAATTGGATTAGGAATTGGCTAGCAGATAGAAGACAGAGGGTGGTGGTTGATGGGAGATATTCATCGTGGAGTTCGGTGACAAGTGGTGTACCTCAGGGGTCTGTTTTGGGGCCCCTGCTGTTTGTAATTTTTATAAATGATCTGGATGAGGGTATTGAAGGATGGATTAGTAAATTTGCAGATGACACGAAAGTCGGTGGAGTGGTAGATAGTGAAGAGGGGTGTTATAGTTTGCAGAGAGACTTGGACAAGTTGCAGAGCTGGGCCGAGAGGTGGCAAATGGAGTTTAATGTGGAAAAGTGTGAGGTAATGCACTTTGGCAGGAATAATAAATGTGTAGAGTATAGGGCTAATGGTAGGATTCTTAATAGTGTTGATGAACAGAGGGATCTTGGTGTATTTGTGCATAGATCCCTGAAAGTAAGCAGTCAAGTCGATAAGGTTGTTAAGAAGGCATACGGAGTCTTAGCTTTTATTGGTAGGGGGATTGAATTTCGGAGCCGCAACGTCATGTTGCAACTGTACAAAACTCTAGTGCGGCCGCACTTGGAGTATTGTGTGCAGTTCTGGTCCCCGCATTATAAGAAAGATGTGGAGGCATTGGAGAGGGAACAGAGGAGGTTTACCAGGATGTTGCCTGGTATGGAGGGCAGGTCTTATGAAGAGAGGTTGAGGGATTTGAGGTTGTTTTCGTTAGAAAGGAGGCGGCCAAGAGGGGACCTTATCGAAACATATAAGATGATTAGAGGTTTAGATAGGGTGGACAGTGATAGCCTTTTTCCTAGGATGGAAAAAGCTAGCACGAGGGGACACAGCTTTAAATTAAGGGGTGATAGTTATAGGACGGATATCAGAGGTAGGTTCTTTACCCAAAGGGTGGTTCGGGAGTGGAATGCCCTGCCTGCAGCAGTTGTAGATGCGCCAAGTTTGGTGGCGTTTAAGAGGTTAGTTGATAAGTATATGGAAGAGAAGGGAATGGTTTAGTTTGGAGGGTCATTACTTTTTATATTGGTCGGCGCAACATCGAAGGCCGAAGGGCCTGTTCTGTGCTGTAATGTTCTATGTTCTATGCTCTATTGTAATGGTAACTCCACATTATCCTACTTCTAATTGGCTTGTGGAGAGAATGGTTCAAATGGTTAAATTGTTTATTGTAAAGTGCAAGGAAACAGAACAAGATATCCAGGTTGCTCTATTGCATTTATAGGCAGCACCATTTAACGTGGGATTATCATCTCCAGCTGAAAGTGTGTTCAGGAGACAAATCAAGACAACACTTCTCAGTCTTCTTCTGTCCATCTTCATGCATCTGTGCGGAAGAGATTATTGGAGAAGATAAAGTCTACACAAGACTAATATTCTGGTGCAGAATTGCCTTGTTTACATATGGAGCAAAGATTTGCGTTTTTCACCTAACAGTTGAAACCTGATTCCCAGAAGAGATATCTAAGGTTTGCAGTGAGCTAAGATCATAGAAAATCACAACACCTATTGCAGTAATGTTGAGAAGGAACAGATGTCACGGCACACAGTGGCACTGCTTCCTCATAGCGGCAGTGACATGGGTTCAATTCTAGCCTCACTTGTCTGTGGGGAGAGTTTGCACATTTTTTCCAGTGTCTGCATGGGTTTTCTCCAGATGCTCTGGTTTCCTCCCATAGTCCAAAGATTTGTGGATTAGCTTAAATGGCTAAATTGACCTTAGTGTCAGGGGGATTAACAGGGTAAATATATGGCGATATGGGAATAGGGCCTGGGTGAGATTGAGGTCGGTGCAGACTCAATTGGCCGAATGCCTCCTTCTGCACTGTTGGGATTCTATGAACGAAGAGAATAAAAATAATATACTGCAGAAGCTGGAAATCTGAAATAAAACCCAAAAATACTGGAAGAATATTTTACAGCCTGATTTTTGCATTTACTGCTCCCCTGTCAAATCTCCTCCTACTCTAGTTTCATCCTTAAAACTCTCCCTGTGAATAAGGACTCAGGAAAAGGGTAACATGAGGGAAGAAATGAGTAAAAGGAGCTGTAAATGGAATTTTCTGTCAAAGAGCCCTTAGTCTTTGTGAATCACTTACACAGATAGCAATAGTTGTTGGGTCATTGAATGTATTCAAGTTTGGGTGAGGCAGGCTTTTGATTGCATCAAAGATGATAGGTACAAAAATGATATTAAGGCCACAATCAGATCAACCATGATCTTGTGGAGTGATGGAACAGGCTCAATGAGTTGAATGGCCTATTCCCATTAGCCTTTATTATGGTTTTATTTAGCTATAGAATATTTAATTACTTGTGAGGTAAATGAACTACCAATGTTAGCACTTTTTATAGTTTGGTATTAAAGCATGCATAATAATTTCACATTCAAAGTCTATTGTTTTTTTTTGTTTAGATTGAATCTGTTCTGAGGCAAGGAGTTACTTTTCTGAATTGGTCATCTCTAACACTTGGACAGTTCTTTTCTGATGCAGATACAGCCATCGATGAATTGCTTATATTATTAAAGACAGTAAGTAGATATCTTAGAAATTGTAAGTTTGCTTACTACATTAAAGGATGATTGCAATAGGAAATATTTCATTTAGGCATCTTGTAGTAACACTTCCTCAATTGGTATGGGCTCAGATAAAACTTACATGGCTGTGGACATTGTTTATAAGATCCACATTTGTTTCTCATTCCTGATTATCCTTAATTTTGTCATAATTTTAACATGAGAGAGAAAAGATAGAATCAAAGAATAATAGTCAATATGTTCAGCAAGAGCAAATCATCCAGTTTCATACTTCCACATTTTCTCCATTGCCTGAATTTTTTAGTTATTCAATTCCATTTTGAAAGCCACAGCAAATTTTCAAGCAGTGCACTCAGATCCTAATCATAGAAACATAAGGTGAGATTTTCCAACCGTGTGCTCCTCAAGACTGGAAATTCCAGTCCAAGGTCAACAAATTTTTAAATAGTCCATCAAATTTTCTGTCCCATGCAAAAACTGTTTTTTTCATGTCACTTTCTCCTTTTGCTAATGATCTTAAATTGGTGTTTAATTTAATTTAATTTAATTTAAGCAACACAGCACGGGAAACAGGCCCTTCGGCCCAACGAGCCCACGCCGCCGTCATACTATATAGTAGCAAATACATTATCCTATTTTAATATTCCTATATAATAATATATATTATTCCTAATATGGAAAATTTTCACCATAGGGACAATTTGTTTCCCAATCAGCCTAAGAGCGAATTTTTGGGTTGTGGGAGGAAACCGGAGTGCCCGGAGAAAACCCACGCAACCACGGGGAGAACGCGCAAACTCCCGCAGACACCGGCCCAATTCCAAGTGTCTGCACAGCCACATCGATAGTCTCTGAGCTGTCATGGTGCCCTTCAGATGGTCCACATAAAGCACTCATTTACGACATGAGGTACCAGGCAACCCATGAATCAACATCCAAGAGCTGTACCCGCACCACCTGCCAAATGCATGCTCAAAGTATGGACCAAATTACCTGTGGAAAAAAGCCGTAGTTAAACAGTCCTAATATATCCCTCTATCTGCATACCGCTCATGTGGCTGTCCAAGAGACCCTTAAACAGCCCCAGCGTGCCTGCGCCCACCACCTTACTCGGCAGTGCATTCCACACCCCCACTACCCTTTGTGTGAAAAACTGCCCTCTAATATTCGTCCTATACATAGCCCCCCTCACCCTATGGCCATGACCCCTCGTCCTATCCATTTCTAAAGGTGGAAAAAGTTTACCTCCATTTACTCTATCTATACCCCTTATAATCTTATACACCTCTATGAGATCCCCTCTAAGCCGACGTCTTTCAAGGGAAAACAACCCCAGTCTATCTAATCGTTCCTCATAAGACAGTCCTTCCATACCAGGCAGCATCCTGGTAAACCTCCTCTGCACTCTCTCCAAGGACTCCACATCCTTCCGATAGTACGGCGACCAGAACTGGACGCAGTATTCCAAGTGAGGCCTAACCAACGTTCTATACAACTGCAACATCAAACTCCTACTCTTGTATTCTATACCCTTTTCTATGAAAGCTAACATACTATACGCCTTCTTTATCACCTTCTCCACCTGTGAGGACACCTTCAGAGACTTGTGAACCTGCACCCCCAAGTCTCTCTGCGTCTCTATGTTCTTCAGTTCTTGATCCTTCCAACAATAGAAAAAGCTTTTGACTTTTAACTTGAACATCTTTATCAAATCTTCTCTCAACCTTCTCTTTTCCAAGGTGCCCCATCCCTCCAGTATACTTACGTTCTTCACATTCTCATGAATTTTGTCTGTGTTGTCTCTAATGTCTTTATATTGGTCTCCAAATCTGTGTATCCAATACTTGGAGGCGATTTTCTGCTTCAATTTTCAGAGGGTATGCGGGATCAGCGGCAATGGTGGACAATCCTCCATTCTCCTTCTCTTCCATAAACTTATCAACTAGCCTCTTGAACGCCACCAGACTTGGCGCATCTGCAACTGCTGCAGGCAGGGCATTCCACTCCCTAACCACCCTCTGGTCCTACCTAGACATGCTGAGTTCTGCCAGCATTTTCTCTTTTCACGTGCATTGATATAGAGCCTTTCACAACCTCAGGATTTCCCAAGGTGCTTCACTTCTGTGTGAAAAATTCACCCCTCAGGTCCCTTTCTCCTTGTCTCTGCCCCCTAGTTTTGGACACCCCTCCCTGGGGAAAAGACTTTGGCTATTCACCTTATCTATACCCCTCATTCCTCCCAATGCTCCGGTTTCCTCTCACAGTTCTGGTTACATGCACTGGATGTGCTAAATTCTCCCTCAGTGTCCTCGAATTAGGCACTCTTTGAGTTTAAGAGCCATGGGGTTATGCTGCAACTATACTGGACGTTGGTGAAACCATGTTTGGAATATTGTGTTCAGTTTTGGTCACCCCACTATAAGAAGGATGTGGAAGCATTGGAGAGAGTGCAGAGGAGATTTACCAGGTTGCTGCCTGGTTTGGAGGGTAGATCTTATGAGGAAACGTTGAGGGAGCTGGGGCTTTTCTCTTTGGAGTGGAGGAGGATGAGAGGGGACTTAATAGAGGTTTATAAGATGGTGGGGGATAGATAGAGTGGACATGCAGAGACTATTTCCTCAGGTGGATGTAGCTGTTACTAGGGAGCATAACAATAAGGTTCATGGTGGGAGATATAGGAGGGATGTCCGAGGTATATTCTTTACTCAGAGAGCAGTTGGAGTGTGGAATAGACTGCTTGCTGTGATAGTGGAGTCGGACACTTTAGGAACTTTCAAGCGGTTATTGGATAGGCACATGGAGCACACCAGAATGTGGGATAACTTGATCTTGGGTTTGGACATAGCTCGGCACAACATCGAGGGCCGAAGGGCCTGTACTGTGCTGTACTGTTCTATAATCCCATTGGGATCCCGAAATGCGTTGTATGTAGGTAAGATTTTGTGTTCGATCATTCCCACCCTTGACAATGATGTAACAGATTTCATGACATTGAACAGAGGCATAGAACATAGAACATAGAACAATACAGCACAAACAGACCCTTCGGCCCACGAGTTGCGCCAATCACATCTATACCTACCAATCCACAGACCTATCTATAACCCCCTATCCTATTCATTTCCATATACTCATCCAGAAGTCTTTTAAAAGACCCCAGCGAGTTTGCCTCAACAACTTCCGACGGCAGCCGATTCCATTCACTCACCATCCTCTGAGTGAAAAACTTACCCCTAACATCTCCTCTGTATTTGCTTCCCTGCACCTTAAATCTGTGTCCTCTCGTAGTGACCATTTCAGCTCGGGGAAATAGTCTCTGAGTGCCCACCCTATCTATTCCTCTCAACATTTTATAAACCTCTACCAGGTCGCCTCTCAATCTACGTCTCTCCAGTGAGAAGAGTCCCAGCTCCCTCAACCTATCTTCATAAGGCCTGCCTCCCAATCCAGGCAGCATCCTTGTAAATCTCCTCTGAACTCTCTCAATAGCCTCTACATCCTTCCTATAGTGAGGCGACCAGAACTGCACACAATACTCCAAGTGGGATCTGACAAGAGTCTTATAGAGCTGCATCATTACCTCCTGACTCCTAAACTCTGTTCCTCGATTAATGAAGGCCACTACACCGTACGCCTTCTTGACCACTTCTTCCACCTACGAGGCCGATTTAAGAGGACCCCGAGATCCTTCTGCTCTACAACAACCTAAGACTCTTACCCTTTATATTGTACTCCTTCATCCCATTATTCTTGCCAAAATGGACCACTACACATTTATCTGCATTGAAGTCCATGTGCCACTTCTCCGCCCAGTCTTGCATCCTGTCCATGTCCCGCTGCAACTTTTGACATCCCTCCAGACCATCCACAACACCACCGACCTTTGTATTGTCAGCAAACTTACTAACCCATCCCTCCACTTCCTCATCCAGGTCATTTATGAAAATGATAAACAGCAGGGGTCCCAGAACAGATCCCTGGGGCACTCCACTGGTTACCGACCTCCATGCAGAATAAGACCCATCCACAACGACTCTCTGCCTTCTGCCGGCAAGCCAGTTCTGGATCCACGAGGCCAAAGCCCCTTGGATCCCATGCCCTCTCACCTTCTCCAGAAAGCTTGCATGGGGAACCTTATCAAATGCCTTGCTAAAGTCCATGTACACTACGTCCACCGCTCTTCCTTCGTCAATGTGTTCAGTCACATTTTCAAAGAACTCAACTAGGCTCATGAGGCATTACCTGCCCTTGACAAAACCATGCTGACTATTTCTAATCAGTCCAAACTTCTCCAAATGTTCACAAATCTTATTCCTTATTTGAGGAAGGAAGTGGTGGCATTGGAGGCAGTTCAGAGAGGGTTCACCAGAGTGATTATGGGGATTAAAGGATTGACATATGAGGAGAATTAAACAGTTTGGCCTTGTACTCACTGGAGTTTAGAAGAATAAGAGGGGATCTAATTGAGATATATAAAGTTTTAAAAGGCATTGATAAAGTAAATGTAGAACAAATGTTTCTTCATATTGGGCAATCTCAAACAAGAGGCCATAGGTATAGGAGCATTGAGAGGCGATAGATTTAATACAGATGAGGAGGAAATATTTCTTGCAGAGAGTGATGAATTTGTGGAACTCACTGTCCCGTAGCATGGCGGAATCAGAATTGTTGAATGGTTTCAAAGAGACAGATATATTTGTAATGTAGCAAAAAATGGATGAGGGTACATGGGGAGCAGGTAGGGAGATGGATTTGAGATTAGGGAGTGATCAGCCATGATCTGATTGAATGATGGAACTGACTTGATCAGTTGAATTTGTCTATCTTTGCTCCTAATTCCTATATTCAACAGTCTTTGAGCATCATAAATTTGCAGCAGATCAATTTTGTCGACTTTATTTATCCCACTTGTCCCAATTAAAGTAATAGAAATTTTAAAGGCCAAGCCAATTGCTCAAGATAGTAATTTTTTAGAAATTTATTGCCTCCATTGAGAAGTGAAATATCAATCATGCTACTTCTCATCATTAGTCTAGATATAATAGCCTCGCTGAACAAAGAATTTGTATAATGAAATCCCAAATTCTCAAATGTAGATAGGCCAGGCAAAATATACATATTGCAGTTTCAGATCTGAGAGCAACACCTTTCGTGCAGGTATTCCAAAATCTGCAGAGCTCACATTTGGCAGATAATTGAAGATAAATTTATCTACTCTTATCCATTCTATTTTGGAACTGCACAGCAACTTTTACAGCAATAAATAAAATGATATGCATGATGACTGCAGAGACACAGAATTGTCAATTTTACAGTTGGGAGAGTAAGCACCAAATTTTGCCATGACTTTGCACCCATTTTCTGGTTTGAAAAGTTGGGTGCGAGATGAGTAGCATGACCCGAGCTCTCCTCTACGCTGGTTCCCCCTTTACCAAAATGTGACTAAACATGTTGACAAAGGAAGATCAGTAGATATGGTTTATATGGACTTCAGCAAGGCATTCGATGAGGTCCCCCATGCAAGGCTTATTGAGAAAGTGAGGGGCATAGGATCCAAGAGGACATGGCCTTGAGGATCCAGAAGTGGCTTGCCCTCAGAAGACAGAGAGTGGTTGTAGATGGGTCTTTTTCTGCATGGAGGTCACTAGTGGAGTGCCCCAGAGATCTGTTCTGGGACCCTTGCTGTTTGTGATTCTTATAAATGACCTGGATGAGGAAGTGGAGGGATGGGTTAGTAAGTTTGCTGATGACTTGAAGGTCAGAGGTGTTGTGGATAGTTTGGAAGGGTGTTAGAAGTTACAGTGTGACGCAGATAGGATGCAAGACTGGGCAGAGAAGTGGCAGATGGACTTCAACCTGGATAAATTTGTATTGGTACATTTTGACAGGTCAAATAGGATGAAGGAATATAATATTAAGGGTAAGACTCTTAGCAGTATAGAAGGTCAGAAGGATCTTGGGGTCCGGGTTCATAGTACTCTTAAATCAGCTTCGCAGGTAGAGGATATAGTTAAGAAGGCATATGGTGTTATGGCCTTCATCAATTGAGGAATTGAGTTAGGGAGTCAGGAGATAATTCTGCAGCTGTATAAGACCCAGATCAGACCCCATTTGGAGTACTGTGCTCAGTTCTGGTTACCTCATTACAGGGAGGATATGGAAGCCGTTGAAAAGGTGCAGAGGAGATTTACAAGGATGTTACCTAGATTAGGTAGCATTCTTTATGAGGATAGGTTGAGGGAGCTTGATCTTTTTTCCTTAGAGAGACGAAGGATGAGAGGGGGCCTGATAGAGATGTATAAGATGATGAGAGGTATTGGTCAGGTGGACTCTGAGGCTTTTCCCCAACGTTGAAATGGCTGCCACAAGAGGATACAGGTTTAAGGTGCTGGGGAGTAGGTACAGAGATGTCAGGGGTAAGTTTTTCACTCAGAGAGCAGTGGATGAATGGAACCAGCTGCCGTCGGTGGTGGTGGAGGCAAATTTGTTAGGATCTTTTGGGAGACTTCTGGATGAGTACATGGAACGTGGTAGGATGAGGGTTATAAGTAAGCCTAGTAGGTAGAGATAAGGTCGGCACAACTTGTGGGCCGAAGGGCCTGTTTGTGCTGTAGTTTTTCGATAATTCTATGATTCTATAAATATGTGGGCTTGGGTGGAATGTTCTGCCAGAGAGTCGGTGCAAGCTCAATGGATCAAATGGCTTCTTTCTGCCCTGAGATCTGGCAGCACTTGTTTGGAGAGGAAATAGAGTTAATGTTTTGTGTTCTTTTGACATTTCTCCAGAATTAAAGAAAGAAATGTCTTGGACATTTTACCATAGCTGTGAAATGTTGCAACAAAAAAGATAGGAAACTTAAGAACAAGGGAAAAATGATTCAATGTGGGAATTGTTCTCCCTTTTGTGATTGCTTGGGAAGGAGATGAGGAGTGGGTGTAATGGAGGAGTCGACCAATGTGTCACAGAGGGAGCAGTCCTTGTGAAATGTTGAATGGGAGGTTGAGGGGAAGATGTGTTTCATGGAGGCATCATGCTGGAATTGGCTGAAATGAAGGAGGATTATCCTTTGAATGAGGCGATTAGTAGGATACACACTGAGAACAAGAAGGACCTTATTATGGTTCTGGGACATGCAAGGGAAGAGAGGATGAGTTGCATATTTAAGGTGTTGCAGCTGATCGTATGATTTGATGGTAATGTCGTTAAGATGTTCAGGCTGATGTTTACTTTCTGTTTGTCTTCTGTAAAGAGCTCCTTGAATAAATCTGTTGTTTGTTTGAATTTACATCTTTTATTTTTATTAAAACTAACAATGCCTAACATAGTTAGCTCATTACAATATGTAGTCAAGATGGGAAGAAATGATTTACCTGTTGCTCATTTCAATGATGCCATCTCCAAAAATGGAACTTCTGGCATGTCTGTGCTTTTCCTTCACTGAAGTCCCTGCACCCATGACTTCGCCTCATGATTGACAGTGTACTTGACCAGTTTTGCCTGTTTCCCTAACTCTGACCTCATCTCTTTGCATCTGTCCTGGAATCATAATGGGGTCCCTTTTTTGCACGCCACTTCTGCATTCAAAGAATCATTCTCTGCCATTTTGCCAACTCCAGCAGAATGCCATAAAACTGTAAGACCAAGGAACAGAAGTAGGCATTTTAGCTCATCATGGTCTGCTCCAACATTTAATGAGAACATAACTGATCGGATATGATCATAGAATCATAGAACCCTACGGTGAAGAAAGAGGCCCTTCAGCCCATCGAGTCTGCACCGAACACAATTCCATCCAGGCCCTACCCTATACCCTTACATATGATATCCATTAATCCCTCTAACCTTTGCATCCCTAGACACTAAGGGGCAATTTCTTAGCATGGCCAATCAACTTAACTCGCACATATTTGGACTGTGAGAGGAAACCGAAGTGCCCGGAGGAAACTCACACAGACACAAGGACAATGTGCAAATTCCACACAGACAGTTACCCGAGCTGGGAATTGAACCCAGGATCCTGTAGCTGTGAAGCAGCAGTGCTAACCACTGTGCTACCATGCTGCCCAAATCATCCGATCATCCACAAATGCATCATAGAAAGCATTCTTTCTGGTTATGCCATAGCTTGGTATGGCTCTTACCCTGCCCAAAACAGCAAGGAACTACAAAAGGTCATGAATGTAGCCCAATCCATCACACAAACCAACCTCCCATCCATTGACTATGCCTGCACTTCCCACTACCTCAGCAAAGCAGCAGCAAGCATTATTAAGGACCCACACACCCTGGACATTATCTCTTTCTCTTAGTTCCTTCGGGAAAAAGACACAAAAGTCTGAGCTCATGTACCAATTGATTTAAGAGCAATTTCCTGCTGCCATCAGAATTTTGAATGGATCTACCTCACATTAAGTTGATCATTCTCTACACCCTAGTGATAACTGTAACATTACATTTTGCACTCTCTGGTTTCCTTCTCTATGAACGGTATGTTTGTCTGTTCAGTGTGCAAGAAACAATGCTTTTTCACATGTGACAATAATAAATCAAATCAAATAGAATGTGAATGGAGGGATATTGTACCTGGAAGAAGAGGATGTTTTAGTTCAGTTTAGGCAACATGATCATTGCAGGCTTGGAAGACCGAAAAGTCTGTCTCTCTGCTGTAATTTTCTTTGCTGTTTAAAGTAAATATCTAAGATCAAAATGTAGTTCAAAAGCAATTCATTGTGCTATGCATGATGATATTTTGACATGAAGGGATGCAATGGTAAAACCATAGTATAAGATTATAAACTGTTTTCCCTGAAATTAATGTCACTGGAATTGATCAATGTCTTTTACTTTTTTTTTATTATTATTAAGCAACACAGCACGGGAAACAGGCCCTTCGGCCCAACGAGCCCGCGCCACCGTAATACCAAATACATTATCCTATTTTAATATTCCTATATAATAATATATATATTAATCCTAATTTGGAAAATTTTCACCATAGGGACAATTTGTTACCCAATCAGCCTAAGAGCGAATTTTTGGGTTGTGGGAGGAAACCGGAGTGCCCGGAGAAAACCCACGCAACCACGGGGAGAACGCGCAAACTCCCGCAGACACCGGCCCAATTCCAAGTGTCTGCACAGCCACATCGATAGTCTCTGAGCTGTCATGGTGCCCTTCAGGTGGTCCACATAAAGCACTCATGTACGACATGAGGTACCAGGCAACCCATGAATCAACATCCAAGAGCTGTACCCGCACCACCTGCCGAATGCGTGCTCAAATTATGGACCGAATTACCTGTGGAAAAAAGCCGTAGTTAAACAGTCCTAATATATCCCTCTATCTGCATACCGCTCATGTGGCTGTCCAAGAGACCCTTAAACAGCCCCAGCGTGCCTGCTCCCACCACCTTACTCGGCAGTGCATTCCACACCCCCACTACCCTTTGTGTGAAAAACTGCCCTCTAATATTCGTCCTATACATAGCCCCCCTCACCCTATGGCCATGACCTCTCGTCCTATCCATTTCTAAAGGTGGAAAAAGTTTACCTCCATTTACTCTATCTATACCCCTTATAATCTTATACACCTCTATGAGATCCCCTCTAAGCCGACGTCTTTCAAGGGAAAACAACCCCAGTCTATCTAATCGTTTTACTGTTGGTAGTCAGTGATTAGTGGGGTTCCACAGGAATCTGTGCTACGATTCCAACAGTTCACATTACATATCAATGATTTGGAAGAGGGAACCAAGTGTATTATCTTTCTATTTGCAGATGATACAAAGTTGGGTTGGAGGGTGAGCTGTAAGAAGGATATAGAGATGCCTCAGCATAATTTGGACAAGCTGAATGTGTGGAAATCTACATGGTAAATGAAATATAATGTGGATAAATGTAAGGTTATCCACTTTGGGAGCAATAATAGGAAGGTGGATATTACTTGAAGGAGTGTAAACTGAGAGAGGTAGAAATTCAACAAAATGCATCAGTCACTGAAAGTAAGTGTGCAGATACAGCAGCAATAAAGAAGGCAAATGTTATGTTGGCCTTCATTGCCAAAAGATTTGAGTATAGAGAAAGGGATGTTTTGCTGCAGTTATGTGGGGTGTTGGTAGGATCACATCTAGAGCATTGTGTACAGTTTGGTGTCCTTATCTGAGGAAGGATGTCCTTGCTATAAAGGAAGTACAGTGAAGGTTTACCAAACTGATATCTGAGATGACAATTTTGTCATATGAAAAGAGACTAAGTCATTTAGGATTATATTCAATGGAGTTCAGAAGAGTGAAAGGAGATTTCAAAGAAACTTATAAAATTCCAGCAGAATAGATTCAGAAAGAATGTTCCCAATGTTAAATGATAAAGGGTATAACATTTAGAACTGAAGTGAGGAGAAATTTCTTCACCTAAAGGGTGGTGAATGTATGGAATCACTACCACGGAAAGTAGTGGAGGCTAAAACATTGTCTGATTTCAAGAAATTAAATGTGGCTCTTGGGGCTAAAGAGATCAAGGGTATTGAAGGTGGGGAAGATCAGAATATTGAATGCGATGATCAGCCATGATCAAAGTGAATGGCGGAACAGGGTCAAAGGACCAAATGGCCTGAACCTGCTTCTAGTTTTTGTTTCTATTGCCTTGTATAGCTTCAGTAAGACTACCCTATTTTTATACTTCATTCTCTTTGAAATAAAGACAGACCTTTTATTTTCCTTCCCAATTACCCCTGCTGAACTTGCATGCTACCTGTTTTAATTTATGCATGAGGAACCCCAAATCTCTCTGTGCTGCCACTCTCTTCAGCCTCACTTCTTTAGAAAAATACATAGAGTCATAAAGCTTTATATCATGGAAACAGGCCCAGCTGAACTTGTCCAGCTTAAGTAGTCCAGTATGTAGATAGGCCAACTAGAGGTGAGGCACAATTCGGTTAGTGATGGATAGGGATAGGCATGAAGCTGGGGGCAGTAGTTTTTGCTGGGGGAATGGTAATTATGAGGCCATAAGGAGGGAATTAGGGTGCATAGGTTGGACTAGAAAACTACAGGGACTGGGAACATCTGAAATGTGGAGCTTATTCAAGGAGCAGCTACTGCGAGTCCTTGATAAGTATGTCCCTGTCAGGCAAGGAGGAAATGGTTGAGTAAGGGAACCATGGTGTACTAAAAAAGTTAATTTGCTGGTTAAAAGGAAAAATAAGGCTTATATCAGGATGAGGCTTGAAGGCTCAGTTAGTGCACTAGATAGGTATAGATTAGCTAGGAGGGAGCTAAAGAGTGAGTTGAGGAGAGCTAAAAGGAGACACGAGAACACTTTGGCTGATAGGATCAAGGAGAATCCTAAAGCTTTCTTTAGGTATGTTAAGAATAGAAGATTGGTTAGGGCAAGATTAGGGCCAGTCAGAGACAGCAGTGGGAAGTTGTGCGTGGAGCCTGAAGAGATTGGAGAGGCACTGAACAAATATTTCTCTTCGGTATTCACGAAGGGAGATGTAAATATAGTTGTGGAGAACACTGGGATACAGGGTTGCAAACTGGAAAGTATTGAAGTAGATAAGGAGGATGTGCTAGATATTCTTGAGGGTTTGAAGTTAGATAAGTCCCCTGGGCCGGACGGGATTTACCCTAGGATTCTCTGGAGGCGAGAGAGGAGATTGCAGAGCCTCTGGCTCTGATCTTCAGGTCGTCGTTGGTTACGGGTATAGTGCCGGAAGACTGGAGGATAGCGAATATGGTCCCATTGTTCAAGAAGGGGAATAGAGACTTTCCGGGGAATTATAGGCCAGTGAGTCTTACTTCTGTTGTGGGCAAAGTATTGGAGAGAATTATTAGGATAGGATTTATAGTTATTTAGAGAGAAATGAATTGATTGGGGATAGTCAGCATGTTTTTGTGAAGGGTAGGTCGTGCCTTACTAACCTTATTGAGTTTTTTGAAAAAGTGACCAAAGAGGTGGATGGGGGTAAGGCGGTTGATGTGGTATATGTGGACTTTAGTAAGGCGTTTGATAAGGTGGCCCATGGAAGACTTCTACAGAAAATGCAGATGTGTGGAATAGAGGGTGATTTAGCTAATTGGATTAGGAATTGGCTGGCAGATAGAAGACAGAGGGTGGTGGTTGATGGGAGATATTCATCGTGGAGTTCGGTGACAAGTGGTGTGCATCAGGGGTCTGTTTTGGGGCCCCTGCTGTTTGTAATTTTTATAAATGATCTGGATGAGGGTATTGAAGGATGGATTAGTAAATTTGCGGATGACACCAAAGTCGGAGGAGTGGTAGATAGTGAAGAAGGGTGTTATAGTTTGCAGAGAGACTTGGACAAGTTGCAGAGCTGGGCCGAGAGGAGGCAAATGGAGTTTAATGCAGAAAAGTGTGAGGTAATTCACTTTGGCAGGAATAACAAATGTGTAGAGTATAGGGCTACTGGTAGGACTCTTAATAGTGTTGATGAACAGAGGGATCTTGGTGTATGTGTGCATAGATCCCTGAAAGTTGGCAATCAAGTCGATAAGGTTGTTAAGAAGGCATACGGACTCTTAGCTTTTATTGGTAGGGGGATTGAATTTCGGAGCCGCAACGTCATGTTGCAACTGTACAAAACTATAGTGTGGCCGCACTTGGAGTATTGTGTGCAGTTCTGGTCCCCACATTATAAGAAAGATGTGGAGGCATTGGAGAGGGTACAGAGGAGGTTTACCAGGATGTTGCCTGGTATGGAGGGCAGGTCTTATGAAGAGCGGCTGAGGGATTTGAGGTTGTTTTCGTTAGAAAGAAGGCGGCTAAGAGGAGACCTTATTGAAACATATAAGATGATTAGAGGTTTAGATAGGGTGGACAGTGATAGCCTTTTCCTAGGATGGAGAAAGCTAGCACGAGGGGACATAGCTTTAAATTAAGGGGTGGTAGTTATAGGACAGATGTCAGAGGTAGTTCTTTACCCAGAGGGTGGTAAGGGTATGGAATGCCCTGCCTGCTGCAGTTGTAGATGCGCCAAGTTTGGTGGCGTTTAAGAGGTTAGTAGATAAGTTTATGGACGAAAAGGGAATGGTTTAGGTTAGAGAGTCATTGCTTTTTCCTAATTGGTCGGCGCAACATCGAAGGCCGAAGGGCCTGTTCTGTGCTGTAATGTTCTATGGTCTATGTTCTATGTTTGTCCAAGCTGCCATTTTTTTTTAAACTGCTAAGTTAGTTCCATGATCCCACATTTGGCTCATATTCCTTTCTACCATCTCACCCAGGTAAATGTTTTTTAAAAGACAAAATTATACCTGCCTCTACTATCTCTGGCAGCGTACTCCAGACACTCACCACCCTCTGAAACATTGCCCCTCTGGATCCTTTTGTATCTCTCCCCCTCATCTTAAACTGATACCTTCTAGTTTTAGACTCTCCTACCTTTTGGAAAATATGTTGACTATTTAGCTGATCAATACCCTTAATTATTTTATATACTTCTATAAGATCATCCCCCAAGGTTCCTATGCTCCAGATCCACTCTATCCAGCCTCTCCATATAACTCAAACCATCCAGTCCTGGTAGCATCCTAGTAAATCTTTTCTGCATTCTTAGTTTTATAATATCCTTTCTATCAGCTGGAGGAGTCCCTCTATTCTGAGCTTCTGAGTGAGGTTTACAAACTACATTTGGACATGGCATAGGTTTCAATTTGAGTTTCTTTTCTTTCAATTTTTCTTGTCACTTCCTAAAGAGCTCAATCATATTTTTGAGGCATGATCTCCCCTTCACAAAACCATTCTGTCCCTAAGAATCTTCTCCAATAATTTCCCTACCTTTGTTGGAAGGCTCACAGGCTTATCATTTCCCAGGTGGTCTCTTCTGCTCTTCTTAAAAAGAGGAATAATGCTAGCTATTCTCCAATCCTTTGGTACCTTGCTCATGGCTAAAGAAATTTTGGCCAAGACCTCAGCAATTTCTTCCCTCACCTCTCAAAACTATAGGATAGCCTCCATCTTGTCCAAGGGACTTGTCCATCTCAATACTGCCTCCCTTTTTATGTCAAAATGTCCTAGAATGTCAACATCCTTCTACACTCACCATCCACCATATCCTTCTTTGTGAATACAAATGCAAAGTATTTCATAAGGACCTCACCCACTTCATCTGGCTCATACATAATTTCCCTACATTGTCCTTGAGTAGACTCTCCCTTTGCTTCCTCTTTATATAAAAATTAAAAAATCCTTGGCATTTTCCTTAATTCTGCCTGCCAAGGACATTTTATGGCCCCTCTTTGCCCTCCTCAGTCCTGTTTAAGATCTTTTCTGCTATTTTTGTATGCTTCAAGAGCCTTACCTGGTTTCAATTTCCTGCATTTTAGGTATGCCTCCTTGGCACGGTAGCACAGTGGCTAGCACCGCTGCCTCACAGCACCAGGGACTGTTTGTGTGGAATTTGGAAGTTCTCCCCGTGTCTGTGTCAATTTCCTTTGGATGCTCCAGGTTTCCTCTCACAATCTGATAGATGTGCTGGTTGGTGCATTGATCTGAACAGGTGCCAGAATGTGGCAACTAGGGGTATTTCACAGTAATTTCATTGCAATGTTAATGTAAGCTTGAGTTGTGACTAATGAATAAACTTTACTTTTACTTCTTTTCATTAAGCTCACAATCTCCCTATGTCATCCAGGGTTCCTGAATCTAGACATCTTTATCGTTCATTTTTACAGGGATATACTTGTCCTGAACTGTTAACAACTGACTTTTAAAAGATTCCTACATATAGCATGTGGATTGATCCCCACAGATCTGCCTCCACTCTACATTCCCTAACTGCTGCCTAATACTGTCATAGTTTAGCACTTTCACTCCTAATTCTCTCCTTTTCTACAAATATCTTGAAACTTACAGAATTGTGATCACTGTTCCCAAATGTTCCCCCCCCCCCACCTCCCGCCACACCCCCGAGACATCAATCACTTGTGCAGGCTCATTTCCAAGAACAAAGTCTAAGGTAGCTCAGCTCAGGAAGGGACTATCTACATATTGATGGAGGTCAAGAAGCTCTCTTGGGCACACTGAATAAACTCTGCCCTGTCCAAGCCCCTGACTCAAAAGGAATTCTAGTCTATGTTGAGCAAGTTAAAATCATCCATCACAACAACCTTGTATTGTTCCACTGGAGCACAGCAGAGGAAGTGATTCATAAGAGGAGTGCTGAGGGTGAGCTAGATTGATTTTTTTAACTAGCTTTTTTAGCGAGTTTTTTATTAAAGTTAAAAGCGGAAACTGGAAGGATGTCACGGAGAGGATTGGGAAAGTGTTT
Organism: Sphyrna mokarran; assembly: GCA_024679065.1. Lineage (NCBI taxonomy): Eukaryota > Metazoa > Chordata > Chondrichthyes > Carcharhiniformes > Carcharhinidae > Sphyrna > Sphyrna mokarran. The sequence goes on from JAGIQG010000005.1 coordinate 6,406,658, forward strand.
TTTTTCTCCCCCCAATATATTGGAACGGTGAGGAATCCTAATACTCTACACATGGAGAGTATCTCACCCTCCCCCCTCCTCTAATCTAAAAAAAAGATTTGGAGTGAAAGGAAGTAAGTTTTTCTTTTCCTTTTCTCTTTGATTCTTGGTAAGGGACGTAACAGGGATGTCAGTGCAGACAGTGTGATGTTCCTCCTGTGGGATATTTGAAGTGAAGAACACCAGTAGTATCCCGGCTGAGTACACTTGCAGGAACTGTACCCAATTCCAGCTCCTTGAGGACCATGTTAGGAACCTGGAGCTGAAACTGGAGAAACTAAGGATATTTGGGAAGCAGAGGCAGCTATTGATAAAACCTACAGAGAGATATTTAATCCTAAAAGTGATACATGGGTGACTGCTAGAAGGGGTAAGAAGCAGTCAGAGCAGTGATTCCCCGTGGCTGTTCCTCTACAAAACAAGTACTCTGTTTTGGATGCTGTTGGGGAGGACGACCCAATGAATATAAGCAATGGAGTATAGGTCTCGGGCGCAGAATCTATCCTTGATGCTTAGATGGGAAGGGAAGAGAAGAATACAGGATTAATGATTGGGCACTCCATAGTTAAGGGGACAGATGGGAGATTCTGTGGGAACGAGTGAGACTTGCGCTTGGTATGTTGCCTCCCAGGTGCCAGGGTTGCAATGTCTCCAATCGTGTGTTCGGGATCCTTAATGGGGAGGGAAACCAGCCCCAAGTCGTGGTTTACATAGGCACCCATGACATAGGTAAGAAAAGGCATGGGGATGTAAGACAGAAATTCAGGGAGTTAGGGTGGAAGCTTAGGGCTAAAACAAACAGAGTTGTTATCTCTGGTTTGTTACCCGTACCATGCAATAGCGACAAGTAAAATAGAGACAGAGAGCGTTTGAATTTGTGGCTACAGGGATGGTACAGGAGGAAGGGTTTCAGATACCTGGACAATTGGGGCTCATTCTGGGGTAGGTGGGACCTCTGCGAAAGGGATGGTCTACACCTGAACCAAAGGGATACCAATAACTTGGGGGGAAAATTTGCCAATGTTCTTCAGGACGGTTTAAACTGATTCAGAAGTGGGATGGGAGCCTGAATTATAGCTTCAGTGTACAGGAAGTTGAGAGTAGGGAAATCATGGATAAGGTTTCAAAATCGCAGCAGTGTATTGACAGGCGGGAGGGTGGTATACTTTAATGCTGGGAGTAAGGTGGATGAACTTGCACTCTGGGTTGGTCCCTGGGACTTCGATGTAGTGGCCATTTCGGAGACATGGATAGAGCAGGCACAGGAATGGTTGTTGCAGGTTCTGGAGTGAAGACGTTTCAGTCAGAGCAGGGAAGGTGATGAAAGAGGGGGAGGTGTGGTATCATTAGTCAAGGTGGCAGAAAGGACGTTTGATGAGGACTCGTCTACTGAGGTAGTATGGGCTAAGATTAGAAACAGGAAAGGAGAGGTCACCCTGCTGGGAGTTTTTTCTGTGCCTCCGAAAAGTTCCAGAGATGTAGAGGAAAGGAACAAAGAACAAAGAACAAAGAACAAAACAGCACGGAAAACAGGCCCTTTGGCCCAATGAGCCCGCGCTGCCACCCCGATGTTCCCACCTCTACCAATGATCCCTGTCTATGTTTATAGATCTATGGATCAAAAACCAAATTTGAGACAATTTAGAGAGAATTTGTTTTGCCAATTAGCTTAAGAGCACATCTTTGGGATGTGGGAGGAAACCGGAGCACCCGGAGAAAACCCACGCAAGCACGGAGAGAATGTGCAAACTCCCAGAGACACAGGCCCAAATCCATGTATCTGCACAGCACAGCGATAGTCACTGAGCTGTCATGTTGCCCATCAAATGGTCCAGGTTAAGCGTACACTAATGACATGAAGCACTAGGATACTCTCGAAAAAAATCCAAAAGCAGCCCTCTCACGACCCATTGCTTGTATGCCCCTTGTTAGACAACAAGGTGGACCAAAGCACCTGTAGGATAAAAACAAGTCCATCAATATCACCATCTATTTACACACTTCCCAGGGACTCCCATGGCTCATGATCCCTATTTTAAATCAGTTTTCTATACTCTTCCATTCCTATTCCGTTCATGTGCCCATCTAAGTATTTCTTAAATAACTCCAGAGTACCTGCCTCCACCACTTTATCTGGCAGCGCATTCCATACCCCCACCACCCTCTGTGTGAAAAAACTCCCTCTAGCATCCAAATTATACCTTTCCCCCCTCACCCTAAGCCTGTGACCCCTCGTGCTATTCGAGTCCATCCTAGGAAAAAGCTTAACCTTGTTTACTCTATCTATACCCCTCATAATCTGTATACCTCTATTAAATCTCCTCTAAGTCTACGTCTTTCCAAGGAAAACAGTCCCAATTTGCCTAACCTCTCCTCGTAACTCAGATCTTCCATACCAGGCAACATCCAGGTAAACCTCCTCTGCACTCTCTCCAGAGTTTCCATGTCCTTCCGGTAGTAAGGCGACCAGAACTGGACGCAGTATTCCAAATGAGGTCTAACCAACGTTTTATACAACTGTAAAATTAAAGGCTAGCTGTTGTACTCTATACCCCTTCCTATAAAGGCCAGCATACTATTTGCTTTCTTCACAACCTTCTCCACCTGTTCTGCCACCTTCAGCGACTTGTGCACCTGCACCCCCAGGTCCCTCTGTGTTTCTATACTTTCAATAGGTCTACCCTTTATCATATACCTCCCCCACTACATTCTTTCTCCTGAAATGCATCACCTCACATTTATCAGGATTGAATTCCATCTGCCATCTATCTGCCCAAGCTACCAGCCTATGTCCTGCTGCATTGCCTGACAATGCTCCTCACTATCCGCAAGTCCAGCTATCTTTATATCGTCTGCAAACTTGCTGATCCCTCCACTTACTCCCTCTTCCAAGTCATTTATATGGATTGCAAGATGGCTCTGGATAAGAGCGAAAGTAACAGGGTGCTTGTTATTGGGGCTTTAACTTACAAATATTGATTGGAAAAGCTATAGTTCGAGTATGTTAGAGGAGTCAGTTTTTGTCGAATGTGTGCAGGAAGGTTTCCTGATACAGTATATAGATAGGCCAACAAGAGGCGAGGCCACATTGGATTTGGTACTGAGTAATGAACCAGACCAGGTGTTAGACTTTGAGGTAGGTGAGCACTTTGGCGATAGTGACCACAATTCGGTTATGTTTACCTTAGTGGTGGAAAGGGATAGGTATATACTGAAGGGCAGAAGACATAGCTGGGGGAAAGGAAATTATGAGGCAATTAGGCTAGATTTAGAATACATAGGTTGGAGAAGGAAACTGTAGGGGATAGGAACAACTGAAATGTAGAATTTGTTCAAGGAGCAACTACTGCGAGTCCTTGATAAATACGTATCTGTCAGGCAGGGAGAAAGTGGTCGAGTGAGGGAACTGTGGTTTACTAAGGAAGTTGAATCTCTTGTGAAGAGGAAGAAGGAGACTTACATAAAGATGAGACATGAAGGCTCAGTTAGGGCACTGGAGAGTTACAAGTTAGCTTGGAAGGAACTAAGGAGAGAATTAAGAAGGGCCAGAAGAGGACATGAGAAGACTTTGGCAGGTAGGACCAAGGAGAACCTGAAGGCTTTCTATAGGTGTGTCAGGAATAAAAGAATGATTAGGGCAAGATTACGGCCAGTCAGGGACAGTAGTGGGAAGTTGTGCATGGAGCCTGAAGAGATGGGAGACTCACTAAATGAATATTTTTCATCAGTATTCACACAGGAAAAAGTCACTGTAGTCAAGGAGAATACTGAGATATAGGCTTTTAGACCAGGTACATAAGGAGGCGGTATTAGCAATTCTAGAAAGCATGAAAACAGATAAGTCCCCTGGCCGGATGGAATTTATCCTTGGATTCCCTGGGGGGCTAGAGGGGAGATTGTAGAGCCTTTGGTTTTGATCTTTATGTCATCATTGGCTACAGGTATAGTGCCTGAAGACTGGAGGATAGCAAATGTTGTCCTGAAATGCATCACCTCACATTTATCAGGATGGAATTCCATCTGCCATCTATCTGCCCAAGCTACCAGCCTATGTCCTGCTGCATTGCCTGACAATGCTCCTCACTATCCGCAAGTCCAGCTATTGTTGTATCGTCTGCAAATTTGCTGATCCCTCCACTTACTCCCTCTTCCAAGTCATTTATATGGATTGCAAGATGGTTCTGGAAGGGGAGTAGAGACTATCCTGGAAATTATAGACCGGTGAGCCTTACTTCTGTTGTTGGCAAAGTTTTGGAAAGGGTTATAAGAGATAGGATTTATAATCATCTCGAGGGAAATAATTTGATTAGGGATAGTCAACACACTTTTTGTGAGGCACAGTTTGCCTCACAAACCTTATTGAATTCTTTGAGAAGGTGACCAAGGAGGTGGATAAGGGTAAAGCAGTTGATGTGGTGTATATGGATTTTAATAAAGCGTTTGATAAGATTTTCCATGGTAAGCTACTGCAGAAAATATGGATGCATGGGATTAAGGGTGATTTAGTGGTTTGAACCAAGAATTGGCTAGCTGCAAGAAGACAGAGGCTGGTGGTTGATGGGAAATATTCGACTTGGAGTTCAATTAGTAATGGTGTACTGCAGGGACCTGTTTTGGGGCCACTGCTGTTTGTCATTTTGATAAATGACCTAAAAGAGAGTGTAGAAGGATGGATTAGTAAATTTTCAGATGACATGAAAGTTGGAGGAATTGTAGACAGTGTGGATGTGTGTTACAGTTTGCAGAGGGATATAGATAAGCTGCAGAGCTGGGCTGAGAGATGGCAATTGGAATTTAGTATAGAAAAGTGTGAAGTGATTCACTTTGATAAGAGTAACAGGATTACAGAGTATTGGGCAAATGGAAAGATTCTTGGTAGTGTAGATGAGCAAAAAGCAAAGAGTCTTATGGACCTGGAACCCAAGGTCCTTCTGCTCCTCAACACTGCTAAAAGTCCTACCCTTGATATTACGCCTATTGGATCTGCCAAATGGTCCACTACACATTTATCCACGTTGAAGTCTATCTGCCATTTCTCCGCCCAGTCTAGCATCCTATCTATGTCATACTGCAACTTCTGACATCCCTCCAGACTATCCACAACATCACCAACCTCTATGTCATCAGCAAACTTACTAACCCATCCCTCCACTTCCTATCCAGGTCGTTTATGAAAATGACAAACAGTAAGGTCCCTGAGGCATTCCGTTGGTGACCGACCTCCATGCAGAAAAAGACCCATCCGTACCCATTCTCTGCCTTCTTCAGGCAAGCCATTTCTAGATCCACAAGGCCAAAGCCCCTTGGATCCCATGCTCTCTCACCTTCTCAAGAAGTTTGCATGGGGGACCTTATCATACGCCTTGCTGAAATAATCTTGAAATAGTTTATGTTAGAGGGTCAATAGGTTGGTTCCACTAGTTGTCACAACATCGAGTGTCAAAGGGCCTGTTCTACGTTGTAATGTTCTATGTTCTCTTGTTGTTTTTACATCTTTCCTTAATCTGCTGACATATCAGTTCCTCTACTTCATGCTGGCTGTTGGGAGGTTTGTCATACAACCCCAGCAATGTGACTGCGCCACTCCTGTTCCTGAGTTCTATCATATAGCTTCACTGCATGATCCCAACAATATCCTCAATATAGCTAGGACGTTCTCCCTAATCAGTAAAGCAACACCCCTACCCTTTTTGCCTTCCTCTCTATATCACCTGGTTTTTAATTGTCACGGGTAATTAAGAAAGCAAATGGAATTTTGTCCTTCACTGCAAGAGGGATGCATTTTAAAAACAGGAAGTTTGGTGGTGTGCAAAGTGCTGGTGGGACACTACCTGGAAATATTGTGTACAGTTTTGCTCTCCTTACTTGACAAAGGATGTACTGGCATAGAGATTCAGAAGAGATTTACAAGGCTGATTTCAAATTTGAGGTTTGGCTTATGAGGAAGGACTAAGTATGCTGGGACTATACACATTGGAATTTAGAAGAATGTGGGGGATCTTATAGAAACATAAACTTATGAAGGGAATAGATAAGATAGAAGCAGGGAGCTTGTTTCCACTAGCAGCTGAAACTAGAGCTAGAGGGACATAGCCTCAAAAGGTGAGCAGATTTAGAACTGAGCTGAGGAGGAACTTCTTCACCCAAGTGTTATGAATCTGTGTAATTCCCTGCCTAGAGAAGCAGTTAAAGCTACCTCACTGAATGTTTTAAGGTAAGGATAGATAGATTTTTGAACAGTAAAGGAAGGGTTATAGTACATAGTCCATGAAACTGAGTCCATGAAAAAAGTCAGCCATGATCTTATTGAATGGCAGAGCAGGCTCAAGGGACCTGATTGCCAACTCCTATTCCGAGTTTTTATGTTCTTATGATTCAAAGACAATATTTAGAACATAGAACTTAGAAGATTACAATGCAGAACAGGCCCTTTGGCCCTCAATGTTGCGCCGACCAATGGAGAAAAAGCAATGACCCTCTAACCTAAACCATTCCCTTTTCATCCATAAACCTATCCACTGACCACTTAAATGCCCCCAAACTTGGCGCATCTACAACTGCTTCAGGTAGGGCATTCCATACTCTTACCACCTTCTGGGTAAAGAACCTATCTCTGACATCCGTCCTATAAGTTTATGGACTTTAGTAAGGCGTTTGATAAGGTGGCCCATGGAAGACTTCTGCAGAAAATGCAGATGTATGGGATAGAGGGTGATTTAGCTAATTGGGTTAGGAATTGGCTAGCAGATAGAAGACAGAGGGTGGTGGTTGATGGGAGATATTCATCTTGGAATTCGGTGACAAGTGGTGTACCTCAGGGGTCTGTTTTGGGGCCCCTGCTGTTTGTAATTTTTATAAATGATCTGGATGAGGGTATTGAAGGATGGATTAGTAAATTTGCAGATGACACTAAAGTCGGTGGAGTGGTAGATAGTGAAGAGGGGTGTTATAGTTTGCAGAGGGACTTGGACAAGTTGCAGAGCTGGGCCGAGAGGTGGCAAATGGAGTTTAATGTGGAAAAGTGTGAGGTAATGCACTATGGCAGAAATAATAAATGTGTAGAGTATAGGGCAAATGGTAGGATTCTTAGTAGTCTAGATGAACAGAGGGATCTTGGTGTGTATGTGCATAGATCCCTGAAAGTAGGCAGTCAGGTCGAGAAGGTTGTTAGGAAGGCATATGGAGTCTTGGCTTTTATTGGTAGAGGGATTGAATTTCGGAGCCGCAACGTCATGTTGCAACTGTACAAAACTCTAGTGCGGCCGCACTTGGAGTATTGTGTGCAGTTCTGGTCCCCACATTATAAGAAAGATGTGGAGGCATTGGAGAGGGTACAGAGGAGTTTACCAGGATGTTGCCTGGTATGGAGGGCAGGTCTTATGAAGAGAGGCTGAGGGATTTGAGGTTGTTTTCGTTAGAAAGGAGGCGGCTAAGAGGGGACCTTATCGAAACATATAAGATGATTAGAGGTTTAGATAGGGTGGACAGTGATAGCCTTTTTCCTAGGATGGAAAAAGCTAGCACGAGGGGACACAGCTTTAAATTAAGGGGTGATAGTTATAGGACGGATATCAGAGGTAGGTTCTTTACCCAAAGGGTGGTTCGGGAGTGGAATGCCCTGCCTGCAGCAGTTGTAGATGCGCCAAGTTTGGTGGCGTTTAAGAGGTTAGTTGATAAGTATATGGAAGAGAAGGGAATGGTTTAGTTTGGAGGGGCATTGCTTTTTATATTGGTCGGCGCAACATCGAAGGCCGAAGGGCCTGTTCTGTGCTGTAATGTTCTATGTTCTATGTTCTATGTTCTATAACTACCACCCCTCAATTTAAAGCTATGTCCTCTCGTGCTAGCCTTCTCCATCCAAGGAAAAAGGCTATCACTGTCCACCGTGTCTAATCCTCTGATCATCTTATATGCCTCAAAAGGTCACCTCTTAGCCGCCTTCTCTCTAATGAAAATAACCTCAAATCCCTCAGCCTTTTCTCATAAGACCTTCTCTCCATACCAGGCAACATCCTGGTAAACCTCCTCTGCACCCTCTCCAATGCCTCCACATCTATCTTATAATGTGGCGACCAGAACTGTACACAATACTCCAAGTGCGGCTGCACCAGAGTTTTGTACAGTTGCAACATGACATTGCGGCTCCGAAATTCAATCCCCCTACCAATAAAAGCCAAGACTCTGTATGCCTTCTTAACAACCTTATCGGCTTGACTGCCAACTTTCATGGATCTTACACCAAGATCCCTCTGTTCGTCAATACTATTAAGAGTCCTACCATTAGCCCTGTACTCTATATATTTGTTATTTCTGCCAAAGTGAATTACCTCAAACTTTTCCACATTAAACTCCATTTGCCCCTCTCGGCCCAGCTCTGCAACTTGCCTAAGTCTCTCTGCAAACTATAACATCCCTCTTCACTATCTACAACTCCTCCAACTTTGGTGTCGTCAGCAAATTTACTGATCCATCCTTCTATATCCTCATCCAGATCATTTATAAAAATTACAAACAGCAGAGGCCCCAAAACAGATCCCCGAGCTTGTAACTGAACTCCATGATGAATACTTCCCATCAACCACCACACTCTGTCTTCTATCAGCCAGCCAATTCCTAATCTAATTAGCTAAATCACCTTCAATCCCATACATCTGCATTTTCTGCAGAAACCTTCCATGGGGAACGTTATCGAACGCCTTACTAAAGTCCATATATACCACATCAACTGCCTTACCCTTATCCACCTCTTTGGTCACCTTTTCAAAAAACTCAATAAGGTTTGTGAGGCACGACCTACCCTTCACAAAACCATGCTATCTCCAATCAATTCATTTCTCTCTAAATGACTATAAATCCTATCCCTACTAATTCTTTCCAAAACTTTGCCCACAACAGAAGTAAGACTCACCGGTCTATAATTCCCAGGAAAGTCTCTATTCCCCTTCTTGAACAGTGGGACAACATTTGCTATCCTCCAGTCTTACGGCACTATATCTGTAACCAATGATGACCTGAAGATCAGAGCCAAAGGCTCTGCAATCACCTCTCTTGCCTCCCAGACTTATCTATTTTCATACCCTCAAGAATATCTAACACCTCCTCCTTGTCTACTTCAATACTATCCAGTTTACAACCCTGTATCCCAGTGTTCTCCACAACTACATTTACGTTTCCCTGCGTGAATACCAAAGAGAAATATTTGTTCAGTGCCTCTCTGATCTCTTCAGGCTCCACGCACAACTTCCCACTGCTGCCTCTGACTGGCCCTAATCTTGCCCTAACCAATCTTCTATTCTTAACATATCTAAAGAAAGCTTTAGGATTCTTCTTGATCCTATCAGCCAAAGTCTTCTCGTGTCCTCTTTTAGCTCTTCTTAACTTACTCTTTAGCTCTCTCCCTAAGTTAATTTATAACTTTCCAGTGCACTAACTGAGCCTTCATGCCTCATCTTGCCATAAGCCTTCTTTTTCCTTTTCACCAGCGAATCAACTTTTTTTGTACACCACGGTTCCCTTACTCGACCATTTCCTTCTTGCCTGACAGGGACATACTTATCAAGGACTCGCAGTAGCTGTTCCTTGAATAAGCTCCACAGTTCAGATGTTCCCAGCCTCTGTAGTTTCCTAGTCCAACCTATGCACCCTAAATCTCTCCTAATATCTTCATAATTACCATTCCCCCAGCTATAACTACTGCCCTCTGGTTCATGCCTATTCCTTTCCATCACTAACCAAATTGTGGTCACTATCACCAAAATGCTCATCTACTTCCAAGTCTAACACCTGGTCTGGCTCATTGCCCAGTACCAAATCCAATGTAGCCTCATCTCTAGTTGGCCTATCTACATACTGAGTCAAAAAACCTTTCTGTGCACTTTGTATAAAAACTGACCCCTCTAACGAGCTAGAGCTATAGCTATTCCAATCAATATTAGTAAAGTTAAAGTCTCCCATAACAGTTACCCTATTACTTTCACTCCGGTCTAGGATCATCTTTGCATATGTTAACACCATATTAAGGTTCATTTCCACCAGGGAATGGAAGATGGGTGAGAAGAGCAGAACTAAAGGCTATCAATATAAGATAATCACGAAGAATAGGGAATTCAGAAGAAACCTTAACATATGGTGAGAATATGGAACTCACTCCCCGTTGAAGCAGCTAGAATAGATTATTTATGGGGAAACTTGATAAGCATTTGTGGGAGAAGATAAACAGTTATGATTATACATTTAATATACAAAAGGGAAGAAGTTTGAGTGAAGCACAAATGCCAGTATGGACTGATTGTGCTGAATGACCTGTTTCTTTGATGTATATCCCATTTCATTATAAATATCATAAAGTGTTCAAAATACAATATTCATTGTTGTTTTCAGCTAGTTGACTTGCGAGAAATGCACATAGATGATGTATTGTCTGAAATTTCTCAAAAGATTATAATCAACCTGCCTGAAGACCATACCTTGACTTTGGAAAATATGCTTACGTACAATGAGGTAACATTATTATATAGCTTTATTTTAGAATTTATATTTTATAATCAATCAAGTGAGCATTGAGAAATGTTTTGATTAATGAAAGACAACAAAGATTTGTTAAAAACAATAAAAAATGGAGACTTTTTCAAGTACTCAGCAGATCTCAGAGCAAAAGCATCAAGAGATGGAGTTTATATTCCTTATTGATGTCCTCTGATCAGGACAAAACGATATTTCTTATCATACATGTCAGACAAACATAGAACATAGAACAATACAGCACAAACAGGCCCTTTGGCCCACGAGTTGCACCGATCACATCTACCAATCCACAGACCTATCTATAACCCCCTATCCTATTATCTTCCATATACTCATCCAGAAGTCTTTTAAAAGACCCCAGTGAGTTTGCCTCAACAACCACCGACGGCAGTCGGTTCCATTCAATCACCACCCTCTGAGTGAAAAACCTACCCCTGACATCTCCTTTGTATTTGCTTCCCTGCGCCTCAAATCTGTGTCCTCTCATAGTGACCATTTCAGCTCGGGGAAATAGTCTCTGAGAGTCCACCCTATCTATCCCTCTCAACATTTTATAAACCTCTATCAGATCGCCTCTCAACCTACGTCTCTCCAGTGAGAAGAGTCCCAGCTCCCTCAACCTATCTTCATAAGGCCTGCCTCCCAATCCAGGCAGCATCCTTGTAAATCTTCTCTGAACTCTCTCAATAGCCTCTACATCCTTCCTATAATGAGGCGACCAGAACTGCGCACAATACTCCAAGTGGGGTCTGACAAGAGTCTTATAGAGCTGCATCATTACCTCCTGACTCCTAAACCCTATTCCTCGATTAATGAAGGCCAGTACACCGTACGCCTTCTTGACCACTTCCTCCACCTGCGAGGCCGATTTAAGAGTCCTATGGACCCGGACCCCGAGATCCTTCTGCTCTACAACACCGCTAAGACTCCTACCCCTTATATTGTACTCCTTCATCCCATTATTCCTGCCAAAATGGACCACTACACATTTATCTGCGTTGAAGTCCATCTGCCACTTCTCCGCCCAGTCTTGCATCCTGTCTATGTCCCGCTGCAACTTTTGGCATCCCTCCAGACCATCCACAACACCACCAATCTTTGTATCGTCAGCAAACTTGCTAACCCATCCCTCCACTTCCTCATCCAGGTCATTTATGAAAATGACAAACAGCAGGGTCCCAGAACAGATCCCTGGGGCACTCCACTGGTTACCGACCTCCATGCAGAACAAGACCCATCCACAACCACTCTCTGCCTTCTGCCGGCAAGCCTGTTCTGGATCCACGAGGCCAAAGCCAAAGCCCCTTGGATCCCAAAGTATGGAAGCTTGTTCTCCATGCAAAATCATCATATTGTGTATACCCTGTATACTTAAATGAAAGTCCTCTACATCTTATTAATCAGAAAAAAAGACCTACTTATGCCTATTCTGTTTCAGTTAGCTTGTATCCAAGCCACCACGTTATCTCCTACATCATGAGCTTTCATTATTCACAAAAAATTTGGATGTAACATACTGTCAAACACCATCTGGAAATCTAAGTACTATTTATCCACTGTGTCCCCTTTATTCACAGCTATATCCTTCAAAGTACTCCAAAGAATTGAGGAAATGTGATTTCCCTTCCGCAAGACCATGTTAATGCTGTCTGATTGCCTTGAATATTTTTATAGGCCGGGAAAACCAAATTAGCAACAAAATTGTGGGAGATAAATTGCTAAAGTGTGTACAAGATGGTTGCATTCCACCAACTATGGAACATGCCATTCTACATTTGGTATTATGCAATTAGAAATGGTTAATTCATAATCTTGTCGGATCCTTTAGGCAACAATGACAATAGCATGATAGAATTCCCCTTTAGAATTGAGAGTGAAGAAGCCTGACCTGAAACTTATGTCATAATTCTAATCGAAGGGCACCATGAAGGTACGAGTCTTCAGTTAGCTAAAATAGGTATAAAAACTTCATTAAAATACATAATGATGAATAGGCAATGGCTAATACTTAAAGAATACTTATCAGTTACACATTTCTTTCTGGTACAAAATGACAGCAATAAATCAGCTCAACCATGACTTACAAAAGAAATTAGAATGATTGGGAGCAGTTCAGAATTCAACAAAGGAGGACTAAGAGATTGATTATGAGGAAAAAAAAGAGTATGAGAATAAACTTGCAAGTAACATAAAAGCAGACTAACGCCTTCTAAATATATGTAAAAAGGAACAAAAGCATTGGTGAAAGCAAACATAGGCCTCTTACATTCTGAAATAGGAAAAGTGATAATACAGCAAGGAAATAGAAAAACAATTAAATAACCCTTTTAAAGTTAATTTATAGGTCACAAGTAGGCATACATTCATACTGCAATGAAATTACTGTGAAAACTCCCTTTTCGCCATATTCCGGCACCTGTTCATATACATTGAGGAACAATTTAATATGGCCAATCATCGAACCTGCATGTTTTTGAACTGTGGGAGAAAACTGGAGCGTTCTGAAGAAACCTATACAGACACAGGGAGAAAGTACAAATCCATACAGACAGTGACCCAAGCTGGAAATCAAACCAGAGTCTCTGGCACTGTGAGGCAGCAGCAGCACTAATCACTGTGCCATTTTGTCTGCAAAGAATAAGGCACAAATAACTTCCCAGAAATGCAAAGGAGCCAACTGTCTAATGAGAAGAAGGAGCAAGAATTGAAGAAAATTAGTATTACTAAAATAATAGTGTTAGAGAAATTAATGGGATTGAAAGCCAATAAATAAGATACATCCCGGGATATTCAAGGACTTGGCCAAGAATTAATGAATGCATTTGTTGTTATATTCCAAATTTCAGTAGATTGTGGAACAGATTGGTGAGTAGCAAATAAATAATAACCCCACTATTTGCAAAAGGGTGGAGAGATAAAACAGTGAATTACAGACCATAAGCCAAACATCTGTAGTAGGGAAAGTGCTAGAGTCTATTGCAAAGGTAGTGATAGCAAAATAGTTAGAAAATATCAACAGGATTCGAAAAGCCAGGCAGCATGCCGTAATGATGACTGTCTGATGTCTCTGACATCCAATTATGAAGTGCTTTGAAAGTCATGGCATGCATTAACTCCAGTCTCCCAGATTGCTGGGATCCACAACAGTTCTCTTGTTGCCACAATAGTTTCATAGCAGAACTGGCTAGTCCTACACTCAACCTTGGAACACCTGAATAATGAGGACACTTATTTCAGACTCCTATTTATTGACTACAGCTCAGTCTTTGACATTATTATCGCAACAGAATTCATCTCAAAACTCTGTAGCTGAGGATGTGTCTCCTCCCTCTGCAACTGGATCCTAGATTTCCTAACTCACAAACAATAAGGATAGAAAACAAGACCTCCTCCATGATTATCCTCGACACTGGTGCTCTGCAAGACTGTGACTTCAGCTACTTGCTATATTCCTTATACAAATACGATTGCATGGCCAAATTGATTTCCAATTCCATTTTCAAGTTCGCTGATTTGATCACCATGGTGGATCAGATCTCAAACAACAATGAGATGGAGTACAGAAATGAGATAGAATCATTCTCATAAAATTCTGCCCTCTAAGTGTCTAGCTAGTACGAAAAAGGTGAGTTCCTGATCCATTTTTGAGGCGCGTTTTCACACCTATTATAGAAAAGATGTTATTACACTAGAAAGAGTGCAGAAAAGATGTTCTGGGATGATACCAGAACTTACTTGGTTGAGTTATAAGTAGAGGCTGAATAGACTGGAACTTTTTTCTCTCGAGTTGAGAGGTGACCTGATAGAAGTCTATCACTTGGAGTATTGTGCGCAGTTCTGGTCGCGTCACTATAGGAAGGATGTAGAGGCTATTGAGAGAGTGCAGAGGAGATTTACAAGGATGCTGCCTGGATTGGAAGGCAGGCCTTATGAAGATAGGTTGAGGGAGCTGGGACTCTTCTCATTGGAGAGACATAGGTTGAGAGGCGATCTGATAGAGGTTTATAAAATGTTGAGAGGAGTAGATAGGGTAGAGTCTCAGAGACTATTTCCCCGAGCTGAAATGGTCACTACGAGAGGACACAGATTTAAGGTGCAGGGTAGCAAATGCAGAGGGGATGTTAGGGGTAAGTTTTTGACTCAGAGGGTGGTGAGTGAATGGAATCGGCTGCCATCGGAGGTTGTTGAAGCAAACTCGCTGGGGTCTTTTAAAAGACTTCTGGATGAGTTTATGGAAACGAATAGGATAGGGGGTTATAGATAGGTCTGTGGATTGGTAGATGTGATCGGCGCAACTCGTGGGCCGAAGGGCCTGTTTGTGCTGTATTGTTCTATGTTCTATAAAATAATGAGGGGCATTGACAAGGTCGATAGTGAATATCTTTGCTCAAAGGTAGGGGATTCTAAAACTAGAAGGCATAGGTTTAAGGTAAGATAACAAACAAAGAACAAAGAACAAAACAACATGGGAAACAGGCCCTTAGACCCAATGAGCCCACGCCGCCACCTTGATGTTCCCGCTTCTACCCATGATCCCTGTCTATGTTTATAGAAATCTGCATTGGAACCAATCTGCGAGACAATTTAGGGAGAATTTGTTTTGCCCATCAGCCTAAGAGCACATCTTTGGGGTGTGGTAGGAAACTGGAGCACCCGAAGAAAGCCCATGCAAGCTCGGGGAGAATGCACAAATTCCCACAGACACAGGCCCAAATCCGTGTACCTGCACAGCACAGTGATAGTCACTGAGCTGTCGTGTTCCCCATCAACTGGTCCATTCAAGCGTACACGAACGATGTGAAGCACTAGGATACTCTCAAAAAATCCAAGAGCAGCCCTCTCATGACCCATCGCATGTATGCGCCTTGTTAGACAACAAGGTGGACTGAAGTACCTTTGGATAAAACAGAAATACATCAGTATGGGATGGGAGAGATACAAAAGTGTCCAGAGAGGCAATTTTTTCACACAAATGGTGGTGAGTGTCTGGAACAAGCAGCCAGAGATAACAGTAGAGGTGGGTACAATTTTATCTTTTAAAGAAGATTTAGATTGTTATATGGGTACAATGAGTGTAGAGGGATATGGCCAAATGGGAGCAATTGGGATTAGTTTGAGAATTTTAAAAAAAAGGGCAACATGGACAAGTTGGGTCAAAGGCCTGTTTCCGTACTGTAAACCTCTATGACTCTATGACCCAATTTTATGCATTTAGTCATTGAAAAAATGGTGTAGTATAGACTGTTTCTAGCTGTTGCAGGCTGGGCTTAATTTGTCACAGTAAGACGTTTTACGACACCAGGTTAAAGTCCAACAGGTTTATTTGGTAGCAAACTAACTTTCGGAGCACTTGCTGCTCCTTTGTCAGGTGAGTGGGAGATCTTTTCATGAGCAGGGCATATAAAGGCACAAACTCAATTTACAGAATACTGATTGAAATGTGAGTTTTTACAGCTAATCAAGTCTTAAATGTTACAGACAAAATAAGTGGAGAGAGCATTAAGCACAAGTTAAGAGAGGTGTATTGTCTCTAGTCAGGACAGTTGGTGAGATTTTGCAAGTCCAAGCAAGTCATGGGGATTATAGATAGTGTGACATGAAGCCAAGATCCCAGATGAGGCCGTCCTCATGTATGCGAAACTTGGCTATCAGACTTTGCTCAACGACTCTGCGCTGTTGTGTGTCATGAAGGCTTCGGAGAATGCTTACTGGAAGATCAGAGGCCGAGTGCCTGTGACAACTGTGAAGTGTTCCCCAACAGGAAGAAAACAGTCTTGTCTGGTGATTATTGAGCAGTGTTCATTCATCTGTTTTCATAGTGTCTGCATGGTCTCCCCAATGTACCATGCCTCGGGACATCCTTTCCCGCAGTGTCTCAGGTAGATGATGTTGGCTGAGTTGCCAGAGTATGTACTGTGTACTTGGTTGATGGTGTTCTCATGTGAGATGATGTCATATGTGTCAATGAGAAGGCATATGGAGTCTTAGCTTTTATTGGTAGGGGGATTGAATTTCGGAGCCGCAACGTCATGTTGCAACTGTACAAAACTCTAGTGCGGCCGCACTTGGAGTATTGTGTGCAGTTCTGGTCCCCGCATTATAAGAAAGATGTGGAGGCATTGGAGAGGGTACAGAGGAGGTTTACCAGGATGTTGCCTGGTATGGAGGGCAGGTCTTATGAAGAGAGGCTGAGGGATTTGAGGTTGTTTTCGTTAGAAAGGAGGCGGCTAAGAGGGGACCTAATCGAAACATATAAGATGATTAGAGGTTTAGATAGGGTGGACAGTGATAGCCTTTTTCCTAGGATGGAGAAAGCTAGCACGAGGGGACACAGCTTTAAATTAAGGGGTGATAGTTATAGGACGGATATCAGAGGTAGGTTCTTTACCCAAAGGGTGGTTCGGGAGTGGAATGCCCTGCCTGCAGCAGTTGTAGATGCGCCAAGTTTGGTGGCGTTTAAGAGGTTAGTTGATAAGTATATGGAAGAGAAGGGAATGGTTTAGTTTGGAGGGGCATTGCTTTTTATATTGGTCGGCACAACATCGAAGGCCGAAGGGCCTGTTCTGTGCTGTAGTGTTCTATGTTCTATGATTCGGTACGTCTTGCAGAGGTTGTTGTGGCAGGGTTGTGTAGTGTCGTGGTCACTGTTCTGATGAAAGCTGGGTAGTTTGCTGTGGACAATGGTCTGTTTGAGGTTGTGCGATTGTTGAAGGCAAGAAATTGGGATGTGGGAATGGTCTTGGTGATATGTTCATCTTATCAATGACAAAGAACATAGAAAACCTACAGTACAAACAGGCATTTTGGCCCACAAGTTGCGCTGAACATATCTCTACCTACTATGATTACTTATAACCCTCAATCCTACTAAACCCCATGTATTCATCCAGCGGTCTCTTAAAATACCCTATCGAATTTGCCTCCACCACCTCCGCTGGCAGCTGGTTCCATGCACCCACCACCCTCTGAGTGAAAAACTTACTCCTGACATTTCCTCTGTACCTACTCCTCAGCACCCTAAACCTGTGTCCTCTTGTGGCAGCCATTTCAGCCCTGAGAAAAAGCCTCTGAGAATCCACCCGATCAATACCTCTCAACATCTTATATACCTCTATCGGGTCACCTCTCATCCTTCGTCTCTCTAAGGAGAAAAGACCGAGTTCTCTCAACCTATCCTCATAAGGCATGCCACGCAATCCAGGCAACATTCTTGTAAATCTCATCTGCACTCTTTCAATGGTTTCCACATCCTTCCTATAATGAGGTGACCATAACTGTGCACAATACTCCAAGTGAGGTCTGACCAGGGTCTTATACAGCTGTAGCATTATCTCCCAACTCCTAAACTCAATTCTTTGATTGATGAAGGTCAGTATGCCTTCTTAACCATATCCTCTATCTGCGAAGCCAGTTTGAGAGTCCTATAAAACCAGACCCCAAGACCCTTCTGATCTTTCACACTGCTGAGTGTCTTACCCTAATATTATACTACGACATGTTGAAGGCTCTGGAGGAGATGTCGTAGCTTCTCTGTTCCAGAGAAGTACTGGATGACGTAAGGTACTCTGTCCACCTTGTCTCATGTTTGTCTTCTAAGGAAGTTGGTACAATTTTTCGCTGTGGCATGTCAGAACTGTCGATTGATGAGCCGAGCGCCATATCCTGTCCTAATGAGGGCATCTTTCAACATCTGGAGGTGTTTATTGTAACCCTCTTCATTTGAGCAGATCCTGTGTATATGGGGGGCTTGTCCATAGGAAATGGTTTCTTTAACATGTTTAGAGTGGAAGCTGGAGAGGTGGAGCATTGTGTGGTTATCTGTGGACTTGCGATACAGTGAGATGCTGAGATGACCATCCTTAATGTGTCAAAGAATGAAACCGATTCCATTGAGTAGTCTATGGTGATTCTGATGGTGGGGTGGAACTTGTTGATGTCATCATAGAGTTGTTTCAGTGATTGTTCACCATGAGTCCAAAGGAGGAAAATGTCATCGATGTATCCAGTGTACAGCATCGGTTGAAAGTCCTGTGCAGTGAAGAATCTTGTTCGAACCTGTGCATGAAAATGTTGGCATATTGAGGTGCAAATTTGGTCCCCATGGCTGTTCTGTGTGTCCGGATGAGGAACTGGTTATTGAAGATGAAGACATTAGGGTCCAGGATGAAGTGGATGAGTTATAGAATTGCATCTGGGAAATGGCGTTGAGTTACAGCAATGCCATCATCGTGGGGGATGCTGTTGTAAAGTGCCGAAACATCCATTGTGAACAAGGAGTCCAACTGGTTCAACTGTTCCATGTCTTGTGAGTTTCTGTAGGAAGTCCATAGTATTGTGACAAAAACTGGGTGTTCTTTGTACAATGGGTTTCAGGATGCCCTTGGTGTAGCCAGAAGGTTTTTGCACAGGGTCCCATTGCCCGATACGATGGGATTGCCAGGTATGTTTGCCTTGTGTATCTTCGGGAATCAGTAAATCCAATGCGGGATGAGAGCATGGAAGATGCTCTGCAAATCCAGATCAAAGGTCTTGATCAGAGTGTTAAGTTGATGGGTGTGTTCTTTGGTCAGATTTGTGGGTAACTATCTGTAGTGTTCCTTGTTGTTCAGTTGTCGATACACTTTGCAGTAATCCATTCTGTTCAGTATGATGATGGTCCCTCCTTTCTCTGCTGGTTTGATGACAATGTTGCAATTGGACTTGAGAGTACAGATATCATTGCATTGTGCTTGGATGAAGTTTGGGGCTGTCTTGAGATTGCGGTTGATGAATTTGGTGTTGACGCACTTCCTGATGGCTTGGGCACACGTCAAGTCAACGGCAGTGGCCTTCCAGAGGAATCCAATTCCACTCTTTCCTCTTCAGTTGCTGCACTTCAGATGTCTCTGTTGGTAGTTCCAATTCATTGGCTGTCTCACTCCACTATGACCTCTTGGAGTTTTGTCCTGGGAGACCATGCAGACGCTACGACAACGGATGAATGAACACAGTTTGATAATCACCAGACAAGACTGTTCTCTTTCTGTTGGGGAATATTTCAGTAGTAATGGGCATTTGGCCTCTGATCTTTGGGTAAGCATTCTCTAATACAGCCTTCATGACTCATGACAGTGCAGAGTCGCTGAGCAAAGAATGATAGCCAAGTTCCACACACATGAAGACAGTCTCAGCCAGGATCTTGGGTTCATATCACTCTATATGTAACCCCCATGACTTGCCTAGTTTGCAAAATCTCACTAACTGTCCTGTCTGGAGACATCTACACATCTCTTTAACTTGTGCTTAATGCTCTCTCCACCTACATTGTCTGCACCTTTAAGACTTGATTACCTATAAAGACATGCATTTCAATTATTATTCTGCAAAATGAGTTTGTGCCTTTATATGCCCTGTTTGTGAAAAGATCTTCTTCTCAGCTGATGAAGGAGCAGCAAGTGCTCTGTTGGACTTTAACCTGGTGTTGTAAGGCTTTTAGTGTGTTTACCCCAGTCCAATGCTGGCATTTCCACATCTTAATTTGTCAGTCAGCCTGTAGAGGGAGCTAATGCACATGTGCAGATCTCTGATTCTGCACATGCTCAATAGCAACAGCAGGGAGCTGACAGAGAGCGAGCTGTCAAGCCTCTGCCATTTCAGGCAGCCTCAAGCAGCTACCCTTGCTTCTCTGCAATTTCAGGAGTCTGTGGCTGATCGCAAACTCCACAACGCATGACAACTAGCACCTGTCACCCTCCACTGGTTCCTAGACCAATCAGGCTGCTTCCCAATCTGACCACAATTGCAGGGTGGCAATGCACCCCCACTCCAATTGCTGCAGAGTGCACAGTAACTCCCTCCCCCTGATCAGGCTCCATTCCCACCCCATATGTCCCTGGTACTGCCAATTTGCCCATTGGGCATTGCCCAGGTGCCAGACTGGAAATACCAAGATGCCAGGATGGCAGGCTGCCACTTCCCAAAGGCCCTCTTGCCCTCAGCCTTCCCAGGTGATCTCAATGGCTTCCACTTTCACTGGCGAGGCCAACAGGACTATTCCCTGTTCATGAGGAGCATACGTTTTCCTTGCTGGAGAGTACCTTTCCCAGTGAGACCATGTAGTGAGCCTGGACAATTGAGCACTGGGCTCACTAAACATATGAAAATGAATATTACAGTATGTTAAAATAAATTATTCAGCCTCTCATCTATTTTCAGTAAGAGGCTGACCTCACCGGGAAGTCCAGCTCTTGTAAAACCACGTGTGATCCTGATTCTTGGCTCTCGTGCTATTTTACCAACTTGCTCCACCATCAAGAACAAAGAACATCGATGGTCAGAGCAAGATTCTGTCCAGAGAATTGAATGAAATGGTGTGGTGACAATAATCTCTTGCTCCATGTTGTAAAACAAAGAAGATAGTAAATAACTTCAGGAAGAATAGTGGACATACCCATGTCTATGTCAGCAGTGATGAAGTGGAAATAGTCAAGAGCTTCAACTTTCTAGGTGTTTAGATCACTGACAACCTGTTCTGGTCTCTCCACACTGATGCTATAATTAAGAAAGTTCACCAAGTCTCTACTGTCTCAGGAGAGAAATCTGCCATGCCTGCTATGACTCGACAATTTTGACAGATGCACCATAGAAAACATTCATCCTTGATGTATCATAACTTGAAATGGCTCCTGCTCTGACCAAGCCTACAAGAAATTGTAAAGAAGTGTGAACATAGTGTTAGTGTGAGTGGATGGACACAACCAGTATGGACTCAGGGTCAGGTTCAACAGCGGTACAGCTTTATTTCAATGTCGATGAAGGTGTAGTTAGGACATACAAACAGAACTCTTCAAAGCGCTCTAAAGGCTGCCAAAACGGGCTATAATTATACTCAAACTTTGACACATTGCATGATTCAAATGTTAATGTTTTATTTGCAGTACTTGACTCTGATCATTCTGTTTCAATGTTTTCAAGTATTGCATTGATGTTTTTAAGTGTGTGTTAATCGTTTCTGTCTGATGGGTTTATCAATCGTCTTGAATCTCATGGGTTTGAACAATGAGTGTTTGACTGTTCTCAGGAAGTTTGTGGGGCCAGGGATGCTTCCTTAGTTATGCTAATCCTTAGGTGTCTCCGTAGAGGGTTACTTGATTAGATCAGAGGTGCTGATTTGGTTGGATAGAGGTGTACTTTTAATTTAGTTCCTGTAGATGTCATCCTGCCCAGTTCCCTTTGTGTGCTAGCCCTCATTTGCATTTTAAAAACATGTTTTTTACCTGCTTGTCTGGGTCTGTTCCCTTGTGATCTTTAGTGGGGAGGTTCTGAGTGCAATTTTAGTCTGCCCAGTGTTCCCAATTTCAGAAAATTTGTTGTCCAAAAGCAGTAGCCCAGTCCATCATGCAAACGAAAAGCAGTCAGTGTGATCAGGCACCTCATGCACCCCAGAAGTACTCTCTTTCACATTTCATTGGGGAAAAAATAAAAAAAGTCTGAGATCACATAACAACTGATTCAAGAACAGCTTCTTTCCAGCTGTCAGGTATTGAATGGGCCAAACATATATTAAGCTGATTTTTGTCTACACCATAGCTGTTTTTTATTCATTCATGGGACATGGGCATTGCTGGCTGGCTAGCATTTATTGCCATCCCCAGTTGACCTTGGTGGTGAGCTGCCTTCTTGAACCGCTACAGTTCATGTGCTATCGGTTGACCTACAATGCTGCTAGGAAAGGAATTCGAGGGCTTTGACCCAACAACTGCACCCTGTCCTTTCCTTCTCCTCTATGTATATGTTTTTGTCTGTTTATCACACAAGGAACAATTCTTTTCACTGTATCCCGATACATCAAGGGAGACGATGGCCTTGTGGTAGTATTGCTAGGCTAACAATCCAGAAACTCAACTAATGTTCTGGTGACTCAGATTCAAATCCCACCATGGTAGCAGGTAGAATTTAAATTCAATAAAAAATATCTGGAATTAAGAATCAGTTGATGACATGAATACATTGACAATTGTTGGAAAAACCCATTTGGTTCATTAATGTCCTTTAGGGAGAAAAATCTGCCTTCCTTACCTACATATAGGCCTACATCTGGCCTACATGTGATTCCAGACCCACAGCAAACGTGGTTCACTTTCAACTGTCCTTGGGAACTAAGGATGGACAATGAATGCTGGCAAGCCAGTGATATCCATGTCTCAAAAATGAACAAAAAACATTACAATAATAAATGAAGTCAAAACATCATTTTGGATTTATCAATGAGAAAATTATAGAAACATAGAAAATAGGTGCAGGGGTAGGCCTTTCAGCCCTTCAAGCCTGTACCATCATTCAATATTATTAAGGCTGATCATGTAGTTTCTGAATGTCACCCCTGCTTTATCTTTTGATCCTTTTAGCCACAACAGTCACATCCAGGTCCCTCTTGAACATATTTAATGAACTGGCCCTAACCTCTTTCTGTTAGAATTCGACAGATTCACAACTCTAGGTGAAGAAGTTCTTTCTCATCTCAACATCTCAAAATAGGGAACATTCTTCCCACACCTAGCCAGTCAAATCCCATCAGGATTTTATATGTTTTTATGAGACCCCCACTCATTTTTCAAAATTTCAGTGAGAACAAGCCTAGTCAATCCAGTCTCTCTTCACATGTCAGTTGGCCATTCCAGGAGTCAGTCTGGTGAGCATTTGCTGGACTCTCTCAATAGCAAGAATTTCCTTCCTCAGACCAAGAGAACTGCACACAATACTCAAGGTGTGGCCTCACTAAGACCCTTATAACTGTAGCAAAACATCTTTACTCCTATACTCAAATGCTGTTGCTATGAAGGCCAGCATGCTATTAGCTTTCCTTACCATCTACTGTATCTATATGCCAACCTTCTGCAACTGTTCCACATGACATCAGGCCATGTTGCACTTTTTCCAAAGCTTCCACCATTCAGATAATAACCTTCTCTGTTTTTGCCACCAAAGTGAATAACCTCACATTTATCCTCAGTATAATGCATTTGCCAAGTATTTGCCCACTCAGCTAGCTTCAGCATCCCCGTCAGAGTACCCAACTTTGTGTTATCTGAAAATCTGATATTGTACTCAATTCCTTTGTCCAAATCATTAATATATAATCGGGAATGGCTGGGGTCTCCGCACCGAATCCTGCAGCACCCTACTGGTCACTGCCTGCCACTCTGAAAACAACCCGTTCATTCCCATTCTATGCTTCCTGTCTGCCAACCAGTTCTCTACATTAATCAAAATAATATCAAAACATTAATCGTCAATAACATGAGTTTTAATTTTGTTCACTAATTTCGTGCGGGGCTTTGTCAAAAGCCTTTTGAAAGTCCAGGTACATAACATCTGTGATTGATTTGATTTATTATTGTCACATGTATTAACATAATGAAAAGTATTGTTTCTTGCATGCTCTGCAGGCAAAGCATAGAAAAAGAAAGGGGAGAGAGTGTGAAGGTAGTGTTGCAGTCATAGCCAGGGTGTAGAGAAAGATCAACTTAATACAAGGTAAGTCCATTCAAGAGTCTGACAGCAGCAGGGAAGAACTTGTTCTTGAGTTGGCTGGTTCATGATCTCAGACTTTTGTACCTTTTTCCTAATGGAAGAACATGGGAGAGTGTCTGGGATATGTGCAATCCTTAATTATGCTGGTTGCTTTGCTGAGGCAGTAGGAAGTGTAGACAGAATCAATGGATGGGAGGCTGGTTTGTGTGATGGATTGGGCTACATTCATGACCTTTCATAGTTCCTTGTGCTCTTGGGCAGAGCAGGAGTCATACCAAGCTGTGATACAACTAGAAAGAATGCTTTCTATGGTATATCTATAAAAGTTGATGAGACTCGTAACTGACATGCCAAATTTCTTTACTCTTCTGAGAAAGTAAAGGTGTTGGTATATTTCTTCACTATTGTGTTGGCATGGGGCTGGGGAGTGGAGGGAAACCAGGACAGGTTGTTGGTGGTCTAGACACCTAAAAACTTGAAGCTCCTGACCCTTTCTATTTTGTCCCCTTTGATGTAGACTTCTCCTTTACGCTTCCTGAAGTTGATGCCAATTTCCTTCATTTCGTTGATATTGAGAGAGAGATTATTGTTGTTGCATTAGTTCACCAGATTCTCCATCTCATTCCTGTACTCTGTCTCATCATTGTTTGAGATCTGACCCATTATCGTGGTGTCGTCAGCAAACTTGAACATCCACTGGTTCACTCTTGTCCTCTGTATTGGACACATCCTCAAACAATTCCAGAAGAGTTGTCAAACATGATTTACCTGCAGTAAATCCATGCTAACTTGTATCAATCCTGTCACTGCTTTCCAAATGCTCAGTTTTTGCATCCTTAATCATTGACTCCAGCATTTTCCCCACACCGATGTCAGGCTAACCGGTCTATAATTCCTGTTTTTCTGTCTCTCCTTTTTTAAAGTGTGACATTACATTAGCTACCCTCCAATCCACTGGAAATCTTCCAAATTCTATAGAATGCTGGAAATTATCACCAATGTGTCCACTATTTTGAGTGCCACTACCTTAAGTACTCTAGGATACAAAGCATCTGGCCCTGTGAACTTATTGGGCTTCAATTCCAGCAATTTTACCAATACAATATCCTGAGCACTAAGGCTTTCTTTTAGCTCTTTCCTCATGCCAGATGCTCTGTCCTCTAGTATTGCTGAAAAGTTATTTTTGTCCTCTCCAGTGAAGACAGATCCAAACTATTTGTTCAGCTGGTCTGCCATCTTTTTGTTGCCCATTATGAATTCACCTGATTCAAAGAGTAAGGAAGCTACATTTGACTTCACCAGTCTTTTCCTCTTCTCATGTCGCTAGAAGCTTTTGCAATCAATTGTTATGTTTCCTGCAAGCCTACTCTTGTATTCTATTTTCCCCTTCTGAATTAATCTATGTTTTCCTGGGGTGGATTTTGAATTTTTTCCAGCCCTCAAGTTTGCTGCTTCAACACTATCCCTGATTTCCCTTGTTATCCATGGATGAAGCACTTCCCTCATTTTATTCTTATGCCAAACAGGGATATACTGCGTTGAAGTTCATTCAAGTGATCTTTAAATGCCTGCCATTGCCTATCCACTGTCAAGCCCCTAAAAATCCTTTGCCAGGTTATTCTAGCCAATGCACGCGCCTCATATCAAAGTTAGCTTTCCTTAGGTTCAGGACCCTTGTCTCATATTTAACTGTGTCATTCTCCATCTTCACAAAGAATTATACCATACTATGGTCACTGTTCCTCAAAGAATCTCATACCACAAGGTTGTTCACAAGGTCGAACATCTACTAATTCACCATTGATGGTGGACTTCTTGGAGGATTCAGGCAGGGAGGCAATATGGGTAGAGCTCAGGGACATGAAGGGTGCAGTCACAATATGGGGTTTATTACAGGCCTCCCAGCAGCCACTGGGAAATAGAGGAACAAATAGATTTTGGTAAGATATGAAAACAACAGGGTTGTTGTGGTGGTTGATTTTAACTTTCCCTGTATTGAGTGGGGCTCACTTACTTTGAAGGGCTTGGATGAGGCAGAATTTATATGAATCTTCTAAGGGGGTTTCTTGAAACACTATGTAAATAACCCAACTCAGGAAGGAGCCATATTAGACTGGTACTGGGGAATGAGCCCAGTCATGTGATTGAAGTTTCAGTAGGAGAGCATAATGGGAACAGTGATCACAATTTCACAAGTTTTAAGGTGCTTATGGATTAGGACAAGAGTGGTCCTTGGCAAAGGTATTAAATTAACTACAACAAGAAGGAAATTATAGGCTGGTGAGCCTTACATCAGTGGTAGGAAAATTATTGAAAAAAAATTCTTAGGGACAGAATTTACTCACATTTGGAAACAAATTAACTTATTAGTGCTAACCAGCAAAGGTTTGTGAAGGGGAGGTCATGCTAATTGAGTTTTGGAGAAAGTGACAAAGATGATAGATGAGGAAGAGGCAGCGGATGTTGCATACATGGATTTCAGTCAACCCTTTGATAAGGTACCTCACAGGAGATTAATGGTCTCATATGGGATCAGAGGAGAGCTGGGAAGCTGTATACGGAATTGGCTTGCCCACAGAAAACAGAGGGTAGAAGTCGAGGAATGTTTTTTCTGAATGGAAGGCTATGACTAGCGGTGTTCCAGTTTGTTGTTTGTAGTATACCTAAATGATTTGGAGGAAAATATAGCTCATCATTTACGATGCAGATGGAGGATGAGGTAGTAGTGTCCCGGACCTGTGTACTATGTTTGAACAGAGGGGATTATGATAGGATGAGAGGAATTGGTGACTGTGGATTGGAGGAGTACGTTGGTTGGTAGGACGGCTGAGGAACAGTGGGAGATTTTTAAAAAGATCTTTTTTAGTACTCAGCAAAAATATATTCCGATGGTGAAGAAGGACTGTAGGAGAAGGGAAAATCAGCCGTGGTTCTCCAAAGAAATTAAGGAGAGTATTAAATCAAAAGCTGAGGCATTCAGAATGGCTAAAAATAGCAGGAGATTGGAGGATTGGGCAAGTTTCAAATAACAGCAAAGAGTGACTAAAAAGGTGATTAAAAAAGGAAAGCTAGAAAATGAGGCTAAACTAGCTCGAAATATCAAAAAGGACATAAAAAGTTTTTATAAATATATAAAGGAGGACGGCCAGAATTAATGTAGGACCCTTGGAGATGAGAGGGGTAGTTTAATGGTGGATGATAGAGATACCGTGGAGACCTTGAAAACGTTTTTTGTGTCGGTCTTTACGGAGGAGGACGTAAATAGCTTGCCCGAAATTAAGGATAAAAGGGTGGTAGGAGATAAGGTCCTTGATGAGATTACAGTCACGAGAGAGGTGGTGCTTGATAGTCTAATGGAGCTGAGGACAGATAAGTCCCTGGAACTGGATGAAATGCATCCCATGATGAGGGCGTTGGATTATGAGGAGAGACTGAATAGGGTAGGTTTGTACTCTTTGGAGTTTAGAAGGCTGAGAGGGGATCTTACAGAGACGCATAAGATAATGAAGGGGATGGATAGGGTAGAGGTTGAGAGACTCTTCCTGCTTAGCAAAGATAGCGGGACTAGAGGACACAGCCTCAAGATTAGTGGGAGCGGTTCAGATCAGAGTTGTGAAGGAGTTTCTTCACGCAAAGGGTGGTGAATCTTTGGAATTCTCTGCCTGATGACGTGGTAGAGGCTTCCTTGCTGAATATGTTCAAGTCAAGAGTGGATAGGTTTTTGATTGACAAGGGAATTAAGGGTTACGGGGAGAAAGCGGGAAAGTGGTACTGAACCACTACAGATCAGCCATGATCTTATTGAATGGCAGGGCAGGCTCGAGGGGCTGGATGGCCTACTCCTGCTCCTATTTCTTATGTTCTTAATTTCTTATCTGATTAGTAAGGTCACAGATGACACAAAAATTGGTGAAGTTAAAGATAGGGAAGAGGATTGTCAGACGATACAGCAAGATAAATGTCGGCTGGAGACTTGGGCGGAGAAATGGCAATGGAGTTTAATCCAGACAAATGTGAGATAATGCATTTTGGAAGGACCAATGCATGTAGGAATTACACATTCCTAAATGGGAGAACCGTTAGGAATATTGACAAGCAGATAGATCTGGTCGTACATGTCCACCAATCAATGAAAATGGCACCCCACATGGATAAGGTAGTCAAGAAAGCATGTGGCATGCTTGCCTTCATCAGTCAGGGCATTGATAATAAAAATTAGCAGGTCATGCTGCAGGTGTACAGAATCTTAGTTCGGCCTCATTTTGAATGTTGTGTAAAATTCTACCAGAAGGATGTGAGTGCTTGGGGTTTCGGTACAGAAGAGGTTATCAGGATATTGCCTGGTCTGGAAGGTATTAGCTATGAAGAGAGATTGGATAAACTCGGTTTGTTCTCAGTCGAATGACGGAGGTTGATGGGTGATCTGATAGAAGCACACAAGATTATGAGTGGCATGGACAGAATAGATAGTCAGATGTTCTTTCCTAGAGTAGAAGAGTCAACTACCAGGGGGCTTAAGTTTAAGATGCATGGGGAAAAGTTTTAAGGAGATGTTCTTTGTTATTGAATCATCTCTAATTACACAGTACTTTGTCTGGGATGACCTGCTCTATGGTTGTTTCCTTGACTTATTAGTTAAGAAAACGATTCCTAATACATTCCAAGGAATGCTCCTCCAGTTTGGTGAGCCTAATCAAATGCAAATTGAAGTCATCCATATTAACTTCTTTATCTTTATTACACTCATCTCCAATTTCCTGCTTGATACCATTCCCAACCTCACTACTACTGTGAGTCTTGGAGCGGTGTATAGGGTATTCCTATACACAGGGTACACAACTCCCACTATTGTTTTTTGTCCTTTGGTGTTCTGCAGATCTAACCCTACATTGTCCAAACTAATGTCTTTATTCACTGTTGCGTTAATCTCCTCTTTATCCAGAAATGCTACTACTCCGCCCCCAACAACACCACTTTCCTTTCCGTTAATTTTCCTGAATATTAAATACCCCTGGATGCTGTGTACCCGTTCCTGGTCACCCTGGAGTCAGGTCTCCATAATCCCAAATATAATTGTATCTGGCATGACAATGCAATTAATTCATTCATCTTATTACAAACAATTAGATGCAGCTCTAATTGCCTGACATTTCTGGGAATCAATTGATTCTTATGGACCTTCCAACATATTTTTTTGGTTCATTTGTTTTACTTGAGCTTCTGGGGATTCCCTTGAATGTGTGCATAAGATGTGCACGTTATTGATGTTTTTCTCTTTTAATCCACAGGTACTTTGGCTCGCCTTGTGGTCCAACAAAGGGTATACACGCGATGGGTCGTGCGAGGGCTGCTCTTGGATGTTTCAAGAGTAGCCTAGGCTTCACATCGTTACTATATGCTTAAACTGGACCGGTTGATAGGCAACACGACAGCTCAGTGACTATCACTGTTTGCTGTGCAGATACATGGATTTAGGCCAGTATCTGGGAGTTTGCGCATTCTCCCCATGATTGCATGAATTTTCTCCAGGTGCTCCAGTTTCCTCCCACAATCCCAAAGATGTGCTCTTAGGCTGATTGGTGTAACAAATTGTCCCTAAATTGTCTCCCCTCAATCTAGTTTCCAATGTGGATTTCCATAAGCATAGACAAGGTTCATGGATGGAAGAGGGATCTCATACTGTTAAAATAGTGGTGCAGGCTCATTGCGCCAAAGGGCCTGTTTCCCATGCTGTGTTGTTCTTTGTTCTTTGTTTGTTCTTTTGTTAAACACTCTTTGCATTGAGACATAGTCTTCAGGCTTTTTTTGGTATTCATAGCCCTCTTAGAATAAAATGATGTAATATGGCCCTTGTTGATTTTTGTCTTTGGCTTCTCCATCTTCCACTTTTATTTCTGCCCTCTCTTTATTTTCCTCTGACTTCCTGCATTGGTTCCCTCCTTCTGCCATATTAATTTAAAGCCTCCCCAACAGTACTAGCAAACTTTCCCCCATGATCTTTGTTCCAGTCCTGCCCAGGTGCAGACTGTCCTATTTGTACAGGTCCCACCTACCCCAGAACCGGTTTCAATGTGCCAGGAATTTGAATTCCTTCCTCTTGCACCATTTCTCAAGCCACATATTCACTTCATCTTCATTCATACTCTGACTAGCACATGTCATAATCCTAAGATTTGAGGTCCTACTTTTTACTTTAACTTCTGACTCCCTAAATTCAGCTTGCAGGACCTCATCCTTTTTTAACTTACATCATTGGTGCCTGTATGCACCATGACAGGTAGCTGTTCACCCTGAGCAGATCACAGGCTCATTGTCTCCAAAATGAGGCTCCACATCATACCCAAGGGGCAACCACAAGGAAACAAGATTACGAAAGGAATCAATGCGGCCAAGTTAAAGAACCCCAGAATAGCTTCAGCACTGGCTGAAGAATTAGAAATCAAGCTTGTTCACTTATACCTTGCAGACAGTGCTGAAGAATGCTTCAGGGATGCTGTCCATACATCTACATTGAAGATGCTTGGGTCCTCTATCCATAAGCAGCATGACTGGTTCGATGTAAATGATGAAGAGATACTTGTTGAAATGCACTGTCTTCATTGAGCCTGTCAGAACAACACATCTTCAGCTGCCAAGAAAAATGCTTTTACCATTGCTCGTAGGACGGTCCAGAATAAACTGCGTGAAATGCAGGATGCTTGACTGAGCGACAAGATAGATGAAATACAGGGATATGCTGACAGGAACAACTTGAAACGGTTCTTGAAGCCCTCAACACTCCCTACGGACCTCAATCTCTCAGGAATTCCCCCTTCCTGAGTACAAATGGTACAACTCTCATTACAGAGAAGGCTCAGATCCTGCAGAGATGGGTTGAACACTTTAAAGGCGTCTTCAACTGACCGTCATCTATTAATGATGAGGCAATAGACTGGATTCCCCAGGTTGATAGCAACAGCGCAGTGGATGACCAACTGGTAGTAGCTGAAGTCACAAAAGCTGTCAGCCAGCTATCCAGTGGCAAAGCCCCAGGGGCAGATGCCATACCCGCAGGGATCTATAAAACTGCTTGTCCTGTACTTATCGAGAAGTTCACTGAGTTGTCCCAGAACTTTTGGAAGCAAGGATCCATTCCTCAGGAACTTAAAGATTCTTCCATTGGACACCTCTACAAGAGGACGGCAATCGGTAAGTATGCAACAACCACCGAGGAATCTCGCTGCTCTCCATCACAGGAAAAAGGGCAAGGGTAAGTCCACGCTAGGCATGTGGGACTCTTTCAAGGGAATACTGAAAATGTTGCAAGATAAATATGTGCCGGCCAAGAGGAAAGATGGGAAAGTTAGGATTAGAGAGCCGTGGATTATTAGGGATATTGAGGACTTGGTTAGAAAGAAAAGAGAGGTGTATGATAGGTCAAAGCAGTTGGGAACGGAGATAGCGTTGGAGGAATATAGAGAGAGTAGGAGGGAGCTCAAACGGGGAGTTAGAAGGGCAAAAAGGGGACATGAAATGATTTTGGCAGATAGGATTAAGGAAAACCCAAAGGGTTTTTACTCCTATGTTAGGAATAAAAGGGTGGTTAGATGCAAAATCGGACCTCTTAGGGAAAGAGGAGGGAAACTGTGCTTAGAGCCTGAGGGATTGGGGAGATCCTGAATGCGTCAGTATTCATGAAGGAGAGGGGCTTGTTGCCGGTCCTGTTCTTCTTTGAAAAACCCTCGCAGGAGTCCTGCTAAATCGCTTGGTCATTCATCTGAAGCTGGGCCTATTCCAGAGTCACAGTGTGGCTTCCACAAAGGTCGCGGGACTACTGACATGATTTTTGCTGCACGCCAACTTCAGAAGAAGTGTCAGGAGCAGAGTCACGAGCTCTACAAACCTTTGTTGACCATGCTAAAGCCTTCAACACTGTAAGCCGACACGGCCTGTGGAGGATCATGTCAAAGTTCGGCTGCCCCCACAAATTCATTCAGAAGGTACGCCAATTCCATGATGGCATGATGGCCAGAATATTGGATGGCAGAGAATCCTCTGAGGCATTCCCAGTCACCAATGGCATCAAACAGGGCTGTATGCTTCCACCCATACTGTTCAGCATGATGTTTACTGCCATGTTGAATGATGCCTTCCAGAACAGTGTTGCTGGAATCAGTCTCAAGTATAGAGTGGATGGGAAGCTTTTCAACCTGAGGAGACTTCAAGCTATTACCAAAGTGAAGGAGATTGTTCGGAGAGATTTCCTCTTTGCTGATGACTGCACCCTATATGCTGACTCACAGCCAGAGATGCAAGTCAGTACGGACAAATTTTCCACAGCTTATGACAAATTTGGACTCACCATCAACATTAAAAAAACTGAAGTCATGCACCAGCCTGCTCCTCACGTACTAGACAGAACCCATAATTACAATCAAAGGCAGAAACTACAGGCAGTGATCCAGTTCACTTATCTTGGCAGCACTCTCTCCCAAATATTGACTATCTTTACTCAGAGGGTAGTAAGGGTGTGGAATGCCCTGCCTGCAGCAGTTGTGGACTCGCCAACTTTAAGGGAGTTCAAATGGTCAGTGGATAGGCATATGGATAACATGGGAATAATTTAGGTTAGAGGGTCATTAGATTGGTTCCACTGGTCGGCGCAACATCAAGAGCTGAAGGACATGTACTGTGCTGTAATGTTCTATGTTCTATATTCTACATTGATACAGAAGTTAACTACAGAATAGCAAAGGCAAGTTCTGCTTTTGGTAGACTGTGCTCCACTATATGGGAATGTTGAGGAATCAGCCCAGCAACAAAACTGAAGGTCTACAATGCCACAATATTCACTACCCCCCTTTCTGCTTGTGAAACGTGGACTGTGTATCGAAGGCATGCAAGACAACACAATCATTTCCACATGACTTGTCTTTGCAGAATATTACTCATCCGTTTCCAAGACAAAGTACCAGACACTTAAATTCTTTCAAGAGCAAATCTACCATCAGTCCACAGACTGCTGATGAGAGCACAGACCCGGTGGGCAGGTCATGTCATCTGCATGTCAGACGAGTGCATACTCAAGCAGCTCCTTTTTGGGGAAGTCTCTGCTGGAAGATGTTCACATCGAGGGCAGAAGAAATGTTTCAAAGACACACTCAAAGCCTCCCTGAAGTCATCTGACATTGACACAACTACCTGGGAAAAGCTGGCACAAAATTGCCCTACCTGGCACTGCCTCATCCACAAAGGCTGTCCAGCTCACAAAGCAAGGTGTTTTGCTGAAGCACAGCTTAAGTGTGAGCTGCACAAGTCCAGAGCCACCAACGCAACAACTACAGTGTCTACACAAGTCTGTCCAATATGTGCCAGGATATTCTGTACCCGAATTAGCCTGATCCATCATCTTCTGACACACGACAACCAACCTCAAAATGACTAATGGTGTCTAGGTCCTCATTGATGATAATGGTCAAACAACAGCAGCAACAACAATGCAGAAGGGGCTCTTTGGTCCATCGATTTGATTTTGATTTATTATTGTCACATGTATTAACATAGTGAAAAGTACTGTTTCTTGTACACTACACAGACAAAGCATGCTGTTCATAGAGAAAGAAACAAAGGAATGCAAATGTAGTGTTACAGTCATAACTAGGATATAAGGAAAAATCAATTTAATGCAAGGTAAGGCCGTTCAAAAGTCTGACAGCAGCAAAGTCTGCACTGATGCATGAAAGGTCCTGATCTGCTCACCTAATCTATTTGTCAGCACTTGGCCCATAGGCTTGAATGTTAAGACATGCCAAGTACTCATCCAGATACTTTTTAAAGGATATGAGGCATCCCACCTCCACTACCCTCTCAGGCATGCATTCCAGACTACCACCATCCTCTGGGTAAAGATGTTTTTCCAAAAAACACCCCTAAAGCTCCCACCCGTCACTCTTAACTTGTGTCCCCTCGTAACTGACCCTTCAACTGAGGGAAACAGAAGCTCCCTATCTATCTTGACCATGCTCTTCATAACCTTGAACACCTCAATCAGGTTGTCCCTCAACTTCTCTACGCCAGAGAAAACAACCTAAACCTATTCAACCTCTCCTTATAAGTTAAGGGTTCCATCCCAGGCAACATCCTGGTGAATCCCCTCTGCATCTCTTCCAGCGTGATCATGTCCTTCCTATAATGTGGTGACTAGAATGCACACAGTACTCCGGCTGTGGCCTCACCAAAATTTTATACAACATCAACAAGTTTATTTGATAGTAAATGCCACAATCTTTCGAAACATGTTGTTCCTCTGTCAGGTGAGAAGTTCTTTCAGTGAGTTGGTGCAAACTTTATGATTCTATGACTTTTCCATTGGCCCATTGTGAGGGATGGAGGGGTCTCACTGATAGCACTGAAAAACTCTCTCTGTAAATTCTGTGAGAGCTGGTGAAAAGCTCTTGATTTGAGTTTTGCCAGGTAACTCCACACATCACTGACATCCCTGCAGGAAACCCACCCTGAAGTCCAAACATTTTTCAGATATCCCTGTTTAGCTTTGCACCAAACAGGAAACCCTTTGGAATTCCAGCTCCTTAGTTCTTGTTATATTTTGTTGATATATTTCCAAAGAAATGAAAAAGTTCTGTCCGTACTTTCATAGAATCATCAAATCCCTACAGTGCAGAAGGAGACTAATCGTCCAACCGATCCTGCGCCAGCAACAATCCCACTTAGACCCTATTCCTTTAATGCCGCACATTCACCCTGCAAATCCCCCGACACTAAGGGGCAATTTATCATGGCCAATCCACCCAACCTGTATATCTTTGGAGTGTGGGAGGAAACTGGAGCACCCAGAGGAAACCCATGCAGACGCGGGGAAAATGTGCAAACTCTGAACTATAATGTATAAATAAATCCCATGTTGATTGATCTAAACCAAAGAGCTTCATACAATATTCCTTCTTAAATTCATTTAGCCTTGTATCAGAACAGCTGCATCTCTTAGCATCATAGGATACTTGCAGTGCAGAAAGAGACCATTTGTCTAGCAGAGCATTTTACCCTTGCCTTAACCCTGTAACGCATGTATTTACCCCAGTAATCTCCCTAACTGACTCATCTTGGGACTCTAAGGCAATTTAGCATGGCTAATCCACCTAACCACATACCTTTGGACTGTGGGAGGAAATCGAAGCACTTGGAGGAAACCCACATAGACACGGGGAGAACATGCAGACTTGACACAGTCACTTGAGGCAGGAATCGAACCTGGGTCCCTGGCACTGTGAGGCAGCAGTGCTAACCACTGTGCCACCGGAGTGCCACTCCTGTGTTCCCCTTGTGGTTCTTCACTTGTGGTTTTCCAGATCTTTCTCTGACACAAAGACAACTCTCCATTTCCAGAGTTACTTGTATACTGCCTCACTACGCAGTTTGGCTGTGTAAGGCTCACTGGGCTCATCCCTTGTGCTCCACACCCAAGCATTAGCTATGACTGTAATACCACATTCTGTGCTCTCCTTTCCTTCTCTGTGAATGGGTGCCTTGTCTGTGTAGTCCACAAGAATCAATACTTTTCATTGTATGCTAGTACATATGACAATAATAAATCAAATCAAAGCATTGAAGTCAAATTGCTGACAGGGTGGTCGCACTCCAAGATAAAAGTGTCCCAGAGAGCCTTTAATGTTACAGTTGTATAAAATGTTGGTTAGACCTCATTTGTAATACTGCATCCAGTTCTGGTCGCCTTACTACCGGAAGGACGTGGAGACTCTGGAGAGAGTGCAGAGGAGGTTTGCCAGGATGCTGCCTGGAATGGAAGGTCTGAGTTATGAGGAGAGATTAGGCAAATTGGGACTGTTTTCCTTAGAGGAGATCTAATAGAGGTGTACAAGATTATGAAGGGTATAGATAGAGTAAACAGGGTTAAGCTTTTTCCTAGGATGGACTCAAATTGCACGAGCGGTCACGGGCTTAGGGTGAGGGGTGTGAGGTATAATTTGGATGCTAGAGGGAGTTCTTTCAAACAGAAGGTGGTGGGGGTATGGAATGCGCTGCCAAGTAAAGTGGTGGAGGCAGGTACTCTGGAGTTATTTAAGAAATACTTAGATGGGCACATGAACAGAAAAGGAATGGAGGGGTATAGAAAACTGATTTAAAATAAGGATCATGAGCCTTGGAAGTCCCTGGGAAGTGTGTAAATAGATGATGATATTGATGTACTTGTTTTTATCCTACAGGTGCTTTGGTCCACCTCGTTGTCTAATAAGGGGCATACACGCGATAGGTCGTGAGAGGGCTGCTTTTGGATTTTTTTCGAGAGTATCCTAGTGCTTCATGTCATTAGTGTGCGCTTGACCTGGGCGATTTGATGGGCAACACAACAGCTCAGTGACTATCGCTGTGCTGTGCAGATATATGGATTTGGGCCTGTGTCTGTGGGAGTTTGCGCATTCTTCCCATGCTTGCCTGGGTTTTCTCCGGGTGCTCTGATTTCCTCCCACATCCCAAAGGTGTGCTCTTAGGCTAATTGGCAAAACAAATTCTCCCTAAATTGTCTCAAATTAGGTTTTTAATCCATAGATTTATAAACATAGACAGGGATCACAGGTAGAGGTGGGAACATCAGGGTGGCGGCACGGGCTTATTGGGTCGAAGGGCCTGTTTCCCATGCTGTTTTGTTCTTTGTTCCATCATGACCTTTCTACATTTGTAATCTCTATCCCGACTGAAAAAGGCAAGTACGTCTTCTTCACCATTCTATTAACCTCCCTTTCAACGTGACTCTTCCAGAAGATGAGCATCCCTTACTCCTCAGCACCATATTCCCTCTCAGCTCCTCAATTTAAAATTCCTAAGTGTTCACGCTATTGAGGCCCTAATTCATTTGATTGACAGAGACTGCCAATTGGCTAACTGGGTCAGTTGCTTATTGACCTTTTAACTACTCCTAAACAAAGAGAAACACTTATCAATAGTTACCCAAACAGCTTCAAATTTGTGACCCCCCTCACTCTGGCAGCATAGAATAGGTAAGGGAGAATCAGTGAATGTGGTGTATTTGGATTTTCAGAAAGCTTCTGATAATGTCCCAGATAAGTGCAAAATTAAAGCACATAGGATTGTGGCCAATATATTGGCATGGATTGAGAGTTTGTTCATAGATAAAAAACAGAGAATAGGTATAAATGGGTCCTTTTCAAAGTAACAGGCAGTTGAGCCCGAGCCATTAACAATATACATCAATGATTTGGAATGCAGAACGAATATTAAATTTACATGTTTGCTGATTGCATAAAATTTGATGAGAATGTAGTGAGGAAAGTATAAAGAGGCTTGAAGGTAATTTAATCAAGTTGAATGAATGGGCAAATACATGGAAGATACGGTACAACATGGATAAATGTAAAGTTATCCACTTCAGATGGAGAAATAGAATGGTAGAGTATAGCTTAAATTGTGACAGATTCGGAAACGTTGGCATGCAAAGGAACCTGGATGTCCCTGTACATCAGTGACTGAAAGCAAGCACGTAGGTTTCAGCAAGCAGTTCAGAAGGCAAATGGTATTGATGGCTTTTATTGCAAGAAGACTTGAGTAGAGAAGCAAGGGTGCCTTGTTGCAGTTCATATTAAGTCTTGATGAGACCACACCTGCATTATTGTGTGCAGTTTTGGTTTCTTTATCAAAGAAATAATAAATATTAGAACCATCGAAGAAGTGCACTGAATGTTTTCCAGAATGATTCTTGGGATGGCAAGATTGCTGTATAAGGAGAGGCTAGGTGTACCAGGACTGTATTTGCTAGAATTTTGAAAAATGGGAGGGGATCTAATTGAAAAATGTAAAACTCTTACAGGACTGGACACACTGGATACAGTGATGTTGTTTCCTCTGGCTGGGGTGTCCAGAACAAGGGGTGATAGTTTCATGATACAGGGTAGGCCATTTAGAGTTAAAATGAAGAGGACCTTCTTTACTCAGAATGTGATGAACATGTGGAATCTTTTGCCACAGAAGGTAGTGGAGGCCAAGTCATAGAATTTTTTTCAAAAGAAAATAGATTTCTAAGTGGCAAGGAGCACGGAGAGTGTGGCATTGAGATAGAGAATCAACCGTGATCATATGGAATGGCCAAATGGCCTATTCCTGTCCCTATTTTCTATATTTTGATGTCATATCTTTTGTAACAGTTTCCAATATTTTCCTTATAACAATTATTAAGCTCACTGCCCTTTAGTTACCTACTTTGCCTGCATTCCATTTTGTACAAAAGAATTGCATTTGCCATTTTCCAGTGCAATGCTGGGAGAAGCCAATCCCTCCTTCCTCACAGGAGTAATCCTAACCTTCCCAGTCAGGCTGGCTACATCCACCTCAAACTGGGTGGGAGGTGAGGCTAGTGTGCTTCTTGGAGTCATTCTTGGTTAGAATCATAGAGGTTCATAGAATGGAAACAGGCCCTTTGGCCCATCTTCTCCATACCGCCCTTTTTTTAATGACTAACCTAGTCCCAGTTGCTCGTGTTTGGCCCATATCCCTTGATAGCCATCTTACTCATGTAACTGTCTAAATGCTGTTTAAAAGATAAATTTGTACCCACCTCTACAACAACCTCTTACAATCTGTTCCAGACACTCGTCACTCTCTATATGAAAAAAATGCCTCTTTTGTATCTCTACCCTCTCACCTTAAACTGATACCGTCTACTACTACTACTACTTTGGGAAAAGAAATTGGCTATCTAGCTAATCTATGCCTCTCATTATTTCATAGACGTCTATAAAATAACCTATTAGCCTCCTATGCTCCAGAGGAAAAAGTCCCAGCATATTCAGCCTCTACTTATAACTCAAACCATAAGTAGCATCCTGGTAAATCGTTTTCGTATTCTTTCTAGTTTAATAATATTCTTCCGATAATAGAGTGCCCAGAACTGTACACAGTATCCCAAGTGTGGCTTTACCAATGTCTTGTACAACTTCAACATGACATCTCAATTTCTTATTCAGTGTTCTGACCAATGAAACTAAACAAACTGAATGCCTTCTTCACCACCTTGTCCACCTGTGACTCCACTTTCAATGTGAACATGTACCCCTAGATCTCTTTGTTCTATAACTCTACCCAACACCCTACCATTAACTGAGTAAATCCTGTCCTGGTTTAATCTACTAAAATGCAACACTTTGCATTTATCTAAATTAAATTCCATCCGTCATTTGTCAGCCCACTGGCCCAATTGATCAAGATCCCTCCTTCCTCACAGGAGTAATCCTAACCTTCCCAGTCAGGCTAACCTTCTTCACTATCCACTATGGCACCAATCTTGGTATCATCTGCAAACTTACTAACCATGCCTCCTATATTCTCATCCAGATCATTAATATAAATGACTAATAGTGGACCCAATACCAATCCCTGAGGTACACTACTTGTCACAGATCTCCCATTTGAAACCATACTCTATCTTCTGTCATTAAGCCAATTTTGCATCCATTTGACTACCTCACCCTGGATCCCGAGAGATTTAATCTTATGCAACAAAATACCATGCGGTATCTTGTCAAAGGCTATGTAGACAACATCAATTGCACTGCTCTGATCTTCTTGGTTACCCCTTCAAAAAACTCCATCAAATTTGTGAGACATAATTTTTCACTCACAAAGTCATGCTGAGTGTCCCTAATCGGTCCTCTCGCCTCTAAATGCCTCTATATCCTGTCTTTCAGAATACCTTCTAAC
Source organism: Sphyrna mokarran (assembly GCA_024679065.1). Taxonomy (NCBI): domain Eukaryota; kingdom Metazoa; phylum Chordata; class Chondrichthyes; order Carcharhiniformes; family Carcharhinidae; genus Sphyrna; species Sphyrna mokarran. The sequence continues at coordinate 6,446,459 of JAGIQG010000005.1, forward strand.
AATTTAACCACCATCCTAGTAGTGCCCAGGCTTTTCCCTGCAGCCCTTTTTAAACAAAGGCACAACATTTGCCACCCTCCAATCTCCAGGCATCTCACCTGATTCAAGTATCTCTGATGGAGGACCCGCAATTTCCTTTCTAGCCCCCCACAATGTTCTGGGATGCAATTCATTAGGTCCTGGGGATTCATCTACCTTCATGCACTTTAAAACTTCCAGCACCTCCTCCTCTGTTATATATGCACTCCTGAAGACACCATTTATCATTTCCCCAGCATCCATGCCTTTCCTAACAGCAAATACTGATGAGAAATATTCATTTAAGATCTCAACCATCTTTTGTGGATCCACACAAAGATGACCTTATTGATCTCTCCCTTGCCCTTTTACACTTTTTCCCTTCATATACTTGTAGGATTTCTTCAGACTCTCTTTTGCCTTATCTGCCAAAGCAATCACGTCTCCTCTTTTTGCCCTCCTGATTTCTATCTTAACTCTACTCCTACACCCCCTATACTCTTCAAGGGATCCACATGATCCTAGCCGCTGTTGCATGTCATGTCCTAAACAGGGCTTCAATATCTTCAGGCATCAAGAGTTCCCTACTGCTACCAGCCTTGCCCTTCACTTGAAGAGGAATGTACTTACACTGAATCCTGGTTATCATACTTTTGAACTACTTACCAGATGTCCCTTTGCCTGCCAATAGACTCCCCCAATTAACTTTTGAAAGGTCCTGTCTGATACCATCAAAATTGGCCTTGTCCCAATTTAGAATTGTAACTTTTGGGCCAGACCTACCGTTCTCCATAGCTATCTTAAAATTTATGGAATTATGGTCACTGGTTCCAAGTGATCCTTCACTAGCACCTCTGTTACCTACCCTTCCCTTTCTTATTGGAAAGTACTGAAGTAGATAAGGAGGATGTGCCAAATATTCTTGAGGGTTTGAAGATAGATAAGTCCCCTGGGCCAGACGGGATTTACCCTCGGATTCTCTGGGAGGTGAGAGAGGAGATTGCAGAACCTTTGGCTCTGATCTTCAGGTCATCGTTGGTTACAGGTATAGTGTCGGAAGACTGGAGGATAGCGAATGTGGTCCCATTGTTCAAGAAGGGGAATAGAGACTTTCCTGGGAATTATAGACCGGTGAGTCTTACTTCTGTTGTGGCAAAGTATTGGAAAGAATTATTAGGGATAGGATTTATAGTTATTTAGAGAGAAATGAATTGATTGGGGATAGTCAGCATGGTTTTGTGAAGGGTAGGTCGTGCCTTACTAACCTTATTGAGTTTTTGAAAAAGTGACCAAAGAAGTGGATGGGAGTAAGGCAGTTGATGTGGTATATATGGACTTTAGTAAGGCGTTTGATAAGGTGGCCCATGGAAGGCTTCTGCAGAAAATGCAGATGTATAGGATTGAGGGTGATTTAGCTAATTGGATTAGGAATTGGCTAGCTGATAGAAGACAAGGGTGGTGGTTGATGGAAATTACTCATCATGGAGTTCGGTTACAAGTGTACCTCAGGGATCTGTTTTGGGACCCCTGCTGTTTGTAATTTTTATAAATGATCTGGATGAGGGTATTGAAGGATGGATTAGTAAATTTGTGAATGACATCAAAGTTAGAGGAGTGGTAGATAGTAAAGAGAGGTGTTATAGTTTTCAGAGAGACTTGGACAAGTTGCAGAGCTGGGCCGAGAGCTGGCAAATGGAGTTTAATGTGGAAAAGTGTGAGGTAATTCACTTTGGCAGGAATAACAAATGTGTAGAGTATAGGGCTAATGGTAGAACTCTTAGTAGTGTTGATGAACACAGGGATCTTGGTGTGTATGTGCATAGATCCCTGAAAGTTGGCAATCAAGTCGATAGGGTTGTTAAGAAGGCATACGGAGTCTTAGCTTTTATTGGTGGGGGATTGAATTTCGGAGCCACAACGTCATGTTGCAACTGTACAAAACTCTAGTGCGGCCGCACTTGGAGTATTGTGTGCAGTTCTGGTCCCCGCATTATAAGAAAGATGTGGAGGCAATGGAGAGGGTACAGAGGAGGTTTACCAGGATGTTGCCTGGTATGGAGGGCAGGTCTTATGAAGAGAGGCTGAGGGATTTGAGGTTGGTTTCGTTAGAAAGAAGGTGGCTAAGAGGAGACCTTATTGAAACATATAAGATGATTAGAGGTTTAGATAGGGTGGACAGTGATAGCCTTTTTCCTAGGATGGAGAAAGCTAGCACGAGGGACATAGCTTTAAATTAAGGGGTGGTAGTTATAGGACGGATGTCAGAGGTAGGTTCTTTACCCAGAGGGTGGTAAGGGTATGGAATACCCTGCCTGCGGCAGTTGTAGATGCGCCAAGTTTGGTGGCGTTTAAGAGGTTAGTAGGTAAGTTTATGGATGAAAAGGGAATGGCTTAGGTTAGTGGGTCATTGCTTTTTCTTAATTGGTTGGCGCAACATCGAAGGCTGAAGGGCCTGTTCTGTGCTGTAATGTTCTATGTTCTATTTCCCAAGAGCAAGTCAAGTTTTGCCCCCTCTCCAGTTGGAACATTCATACTGAATAAGAAATTCCTCCTGAATACACTCAATAAATTTCTCTCCACCCAAGCTTGTAATATTATGAGTTTCCCAGTCAGTGTTGGGAAAAATAAAAATCCTCTTTTATTACTGCCATATTTTTCTTGGAGCAATCTGTATTGTCTTTATATATTTGCTCCTCAATTTCCCACTGACTATTTGGGACCCTATAGCTCAAGCCTATCAAAATGATTTCCTTCTTCTTATTCCTCAGTTCTACCCATATAGGTTTATTTATTAGTCACAAGTTGGCTACCTTAACACTGCAATGGAATTACTGTAAAAATCCCTTAGTCACCACATTCGGGTGCTTGTGTGGGTATATTGAGGGAGTATTTAACATGGCCAATGCACTTAACCAGCACATCTTTAGGATTGCGGGAAGAAACCCATGCAGACACAGGGAGAATGTGCAAACTCCACACAGACAGTGACCCAAGCCAGGAATCGAACTTTGGTCCCTCAGGTTGTGAGGCAGCAGTGCTAACCACTGTGCCTCCATGCTGCCCCCTATAGACTCAGTGGGTGAACCCTCAGATATATCCCCTCTTAGTACACTGTGCTGTTTTCCATAATTAAAAGAGAACCTATCCCTCCTCTCTTACCTCCTATTCTATCTTTCCTATAGCATCTGGAGCCTGGAATATTGAGTTGCCAATCTAGCTCTACCCTTAGCCATATTTCGGTAAAAGCTATCATATTCCAGTCTCATGTACCCATCCATGCCATGAGTTCATCTACCTTGCTCATCAGGGTACAATGAAATAAATGCAGTTTAATCTGGACTTCCCTTGCTCTCTACTCTGCCTTGCGTGGCCTATTTAGTACTAGGATTTGTTGTATCTGTTAATTCTCACATACTTTTGACCAGTTTGCTTATTCTGAGGTTTTACTCTGGTGCCCTTATTTGCAAGATGGACAAAGGACAAACACAGATAAAGGTTCAATAAGTTTATTAATAATAATACGACTAACTCTTAAATTACCCACATAAAACAAGACGATACCCTCGATTCAAGTATACTACCCACAAGATGGTTTAGTTAAAATTGCAAGTTCGATTCTCTGAGTCCCTTTGGTCCATCATCACGAAAATGAGTCTCGATGGCAGCTTCTTTCTTCCTTCCTTTTCTGGTCAGTTTTCTGAATTGTCAAGGGTCACCTCCTTCATTGAGTTTTAGCTGCTGGTATGTCTAAAAATGTGTCTCTTTATCCCCTGCCTGCTTGCCTTTCCAGAAAATTCTCTGGCTTCCAGTCATTGAGGTCTCAGGAGGAGGTTACAATACCCAGTGGGTTTCTTGATGCCTGCCTGACATAACACAGTAAGAAGTCTGACAACACCAGGTTTAAGTCTAACCGATTTATTTGATAATAAACTAGGTGAAGAGAATAACCTTGAAAGCTTGTGAGTTTACTATCAAATAATTCGGTTGGACTTAAACCTGGTGTTGTCTATGTTCTATGTTCTAAAACTAGGCTCTGTTTATATTACCGATTACTGACACTGCCTTTACTAGTTTATGTAGTCTCTTTAACTTCTGTGTTGTCCCCAGCCTCTTCTTCTGTCCCTTGTCTGTTTTGTGTCCCCCTTCCCCCCACACCACCAAATTAGTTGGAACCCTCCCGAGTGGCTCAACTATACTCCCTCCAGGCTATTAGATCTCTCCAGTGCAGGTGTAACTCATCCCTTTTGAGTAGGTCACCTTTTCCCCAGAAGATATCCCAATGATCCAAAACTCTAAATCCCTGCTCCCTGCAGGGATGTAGAAATGTTGGTGTTGGACTAGGTAAACAAAGTAAGAAGTCTCACAACAGTAGATTAGAGTCCAACCAGTTTATTTGATAGTAATCTTAGACTCTATGATAATCTTTGATCGTAATCTAAGATTACGATCAAATAAACTGGTTGGACTTTAACCTGGTATTGTGAGACTTTTTACCCTGCACTCATCTGTCTAATCTTCCTATTCCTACTTTCACTAGCATGTGACAGCGGCAGTAGTCCAGAAATTACTACCTTTGATATCCTGCACTTTAGTTTTCTAGCTATCTTTCTATATTCACTCTGCAGGACCTCATCTTTTTTCCTATCGATATCGTGGCTATCAACATATACAACAGCCACTGACTGCTCATCCTCCCACTTAAGAAGGTCCTGCAACTGCTCTGAAATTTTCTTGACCATGGCATCAGGCAAGCAACACACTATCTTGGAGTCTCTATCGCAGCCACAGAAATGCCTGTCTGTGCCTGTAACTATCGAGTCCCTGCTGCTACTACTCATTTGCCCTTTGCCTGACTCTGCTCAACAGCAGAACCAGATGTGGTATCTTTGGTCTGGCTACTGCTGGTTGCTTCCCCTGAGAGACTATTGGTTCAACAGTATCCAAAATGGTATACGTGTTTGAAAGCTACAGAAGACACCTGCATTACCTGCCTTCCTCTTCTGGGAGCCACCATCTATCTGACAATCTCCCTGTAACTAGTGTCCATTGCACTTGCTGCGCCCTGTGTGAATCATAGAATCATAGAACCCCTGCAATGCAGAAGGGAGGTCATTTGGCTATCGAGTCTGCACCAACAACAATCGTACCCAAGCCCTATCTGCATAACCATACTTATTTACCCTATTAACAACTGATACTAAGAGTCAATTTAGCTTGGCCAATCAATGTAACCCAGACATTTTTGAACTGTGGGAGGAAATCGGAGCACCCAGAGGAAACACATGCAGACACAGGGAGAACATGCAGACTCTGCACAGACAATGACCCAAGCTAAGAATCAAACCCGGATCCCTGATGCTGTGAGGCAACAGTGCTAACTATTGTGCCACCATGACACCCAACAGTAAATGGTCTCTTTCTGGTGTGAAGGCAACTCAATTGAATAAATTTCTTCCTACATATGAAACAGACGACTGGTCTCTGCCTGATCTATCTGTGTCAATGAATTTCCAGCTCAGAAGGGAATCTGAATCCCTTCCCACATTCCCCACATTTCCATGTTTTCTTCCTGGTGCGAATGGCACTTTTTGCTTCCATTTTCAAAGACCAACGATTTTCAAGTCCTGATGAATCGAGTGACTCTGGCAGATTTTGATGAGATGCTTGCTTTGACTTTCCTGCCTGCAAAATTTTCCAATACCCTATACCACTGCATATGCTTCATAACGTGTCTATCTGTTGCTCCAACTGAATAGTGCGGTTTGTGAGGATCTACAGCCGGACGTACTTCCTGCAGCCAAAATTGTCAGGGAGACTTGATTGCTCCCTGAATTCCCACACCTTCCCACACCATTCCTGCACTTTGGCAGGAACAATAAATGTGTAGAGTATAGGGCTAATGGTAGGGCTCTTAATAGTGTTGAGGAACAGAAGGCTCTTGGTGTATGTGTCAATAGATCCCTGAAAGTAGGCAGTCAAGTGGATAAAGTTGTTAAGAAGGTTTATGGAGTCTTAGCTTTTATTGGTAGGGGGATTGAATTTAGGAGCCGCAGCATCATGTTGCAGCTGTACAAAACTATAGTGCGGCCGCACTTGGAGTATTGTGTGCAGTTCTGGTCGCCACATTATAAGAAAGATGTGGAGGCCTTGGAGAGGGTACAGAGGAGGTTTACTAGGATGTTGCCTGGTATGGAGGGCAGGTCCTATGAAGAGAGGTTGAAGGATTTGAGGTTGTTTTCGTTAGAAAGGAGGCGGCTAAGAGGGAATCTTATTGAAGCATATAAGATGATTAGAGGTTTAGATAGGGTGGACAGTGATAGCCTTTTTCCTAGGATGGAGAAAGCTAGCACGAGGGGACACAGCTTTAAATAAGGGGTATGAGTTATAGGACGGATATCAGAGGTAGGTTCTTTACTCAAAGAGTGATTAGGGAGTGGAATGCCCTGCCTGCAGCTGTTGTAGATGCGCCAAGTTTGGTGGCGTTAAGAGGTTAGTTGATAAGTATATGGATGAGAAGGGAATGGTTTAGTTAGGAGGGGCATTGCTTTTTATTTTGGTCGGCACAACATCGAAGACCGAAGGGCCTGTTCTGTGCTGTATTGTTCTATGTTCTATGTTCTATGTTCTATAACCTGGCAGGAGAAACATACAACTGCCGTACTGCCCTCCTACAGGTAAAAGGATAAAATAATCTTAACTCACCTTTCCCTTACTTGTGGTCCTTCTTGTGACCTTTTTTTGAAGGAATTAGGGAGAAAAATATTGAAGCAGTGTTGGCATTTAACAATCCCTTTACAACAGCTCCTCCACAATTGGCATTACCTTCTGCTGGATACTTACCTTCACTTGAACATGGAGGATGTTTTCAGGAAATCCACCTTCTGGTAGCAATGACTGCCCTTATATAAATTGCTTGCTGCAACAGGCAATCAGCATTGCTGCTCTGCTGCCCTCTGGTCATGATACATCCATACTCTGCTGCATACCTTTGGAACAAGGCATTGAGATTTGGCATGGCGGAACAATGGCTAGCAATGCAGTCTCACAGTGCCAGGGACCCAGGTTCAATTCCCAGCTAGGATCCTGTCTGTGTGGAGTTTGCACATTCCCTCCGTGTCTGCTTCGCTCTCCTCTGGGTGCTCTAGTTTCCTCCCACAGTTCAAAGATGTGCGGGTTAGGTGGATTGGCTATGCGAAATGACCCCTTAGTATCAAGGGGCCGAGCTAAGTAAATGCATCAGGTTATAAAATTAGAAAATTGGAAAATAGGAGCAGGAGAAGGCCATTTGGCCCTTCGAGCTGCTCTACTATTCATCATAATCATGGCTGATCATTCAATTCAAACGACTAATCCTGCTTTCTCCTCATTACCTTTGATCATCTTCGCCAAATGCTATACCTAGCCATCTTTTGAATAAATTCAATTTTTTTTATAATGGAGAAGGGAAAGAGTTAATGAATTTTGTACTTAGAATTTGTGCAAGAGCATTGCAAACCTTATCTGTTTGTGCAGGCTTGTGTGCTAACTAAACATAGCAAAATAGCTGCAGATGCTGAAGTGTGATCACAGCTGTTTGAAAGAAGGAATCATGCTGTGATTGTGACTGGAACAGGAAGAAACTACTGTCATGACTGGACCTGGGAACTGTGATTGTGGCTGCAGTTGGAAAGAATTGCGATCGTGACTGGGCCCAGGGACTGCATCATGAGTGAAACTGGGAATCATAATGTATAAATATGCACATTTCTTGTATTTGGGTAGAAGGCTGGCAGATCACTTTTAAGAACTGTACTTTGACTCACTAACAGTCTCAGAGGTAATATTTTACCGACAACAATAGAATCCCTATGTTACAGAAGGAAGCCATTCAGTCCATTGATTCTGTACTGACCACAATACAACCCATACCCCATTCTTGCAACCCCTTTCATTTACCCTGCTAATCTTCTTGATATTAGGGTCAATTTAGCATGACCAATCAAACTAACTCACACATCTTTAGAGTGTGAGAGGAAACTGGAGCACCTGGAGGAAACTCAGGCAGACATGGGAAGAATGTGCAAACTCTACACAGACAGCGACTCAAGCTAGTAATTGAATCTGGGTCCCTGGAACTATGAGGCAGCACGGCTAACCATTGTGCCACCGTGCCACCGAGTAGTTTTAGCTTCAACTACACCCTGCGGTAATGAATTCCACAGGCTCATCATTCTTTGCGTGAAGAAATGTCTCCTCATCTCTGTCCTAAATTATCTACCCTGATTCTTCAGACTGTGACCCCTGGTTTGGACTCTCCCACCATCGGGAACATCCTCCCTACATCCATCCTAGCTAGACCTGATAGAATTTTATAAGTCTCTATGAGATTCCCCCTTATTCATCTGAACTCTAGGGAAAGAATTCTAACCTAGTCAATCCTTCCTCAAACATCAGGATTTCCATCCCTGGACTCAACCTGGTAAACTTTCATTGCACTCCATCAAGAGCAAGAACATCCTTCCTCAGAAAAGGAGATCAAAATTGCACACAATATTCGAGGTATGCCAGGGCCTGGGTGGAATTATGGTCAGTACAAACTCAATGGACCCAATGGCTTCCTTCTGCACTGTATGATGATACAATTCATGAAAGCATCATGGTGGAAACTGGGTGCAACCTTCTCTGTGGAGAGAGTGGACGGTATAATTGCATGGTGGTCAAATATGGTGCTTGGACATTTGACTTCATCAGAAAACCAGGGGGATGGAGAAATGAATCAGTTCTTGACTGACTAAGTGATTTCGAGAGTATAGAGCGTAGCAAGGTAAGGCTTGAGCCTGGGTCAGTGAACTAAAAAAGGTTTGATAATTGAACAACTATATATGTTACAGGACAAGAAAAAAACATCTAAACTCACAGGTCCAAAACTCCAGCAAGTTTGAGTGAGTCCCAACTCAGTTCATAGAATCATAGAATCTCTACAATGCAGAAAGAAGCCATTTGGTTTATCTAGTCTGCACTGACCATAATGCCGCCCAGACCCTATTCCCACAACTCCACATATTTACTCTGCTAATCCCCTGATGCTAGGCCAGTCAAACTGTCCCGCACATCTTTGTATTGTGGGAGGCAACCCACGCAAACACAGGGAGAATATGCAAACTCCACACAGACAGTTATCCGAGGCAGGAATGGAACCTGGGTCCCTAGTGTTGTGAGGCAGTAGTGCTAACCACTGCGCCACCATGCTGCCCCTGCATGGGGGCACATCTCTGCAGTGCCACTGTAGACAAGAGGGAGTAATTGCACCCTGACAAGTTTATGTTACAGTTCCCATTATTATGCTTGAGGACAGAATACAAATCTTTAAGATGGGGATCAAATTATCTTCTGATCTGATTTTCTGACCTTGCCCGTACCCTTTTGACTGACAACTAACTTGGCCTTGACACACTGTACTCTAGATATTTATTAGTGTTGTGTGTGTGGTTCACAGGTTAACTAAACAAGAAAGTTTCCCCAAGGAATATCTATAGTTCAGGATAGTTGAATTTGGATGGCTCCCAACTGCACTGGTGAGTTACCCAATCCCTGCTGGGAAATGCCCCTAAAAGGACTATTACATTACAAAGAGTTACTCAACTGTACGTAATAAATGACCTTTCAAGCACAGAATTGTGAACAATTACTCGATATTTTGATTGGCAGAACCCCACTATTACCGCACTTAATTTTGAAAACAGAAAGTTCAACTGCATTTTTCTTGCTATTTGTCTCTTGTCCTTCCAGTTTTCCTTTCTTATAAATCTTTTAGCCTGTTTTTGCTGCTCTTTATATTTTGTCCAATCTTTTGATCATCCATTCTTGCACAATTATGTGCTTTCTTTTAGTTTGACAATATCTTTAAATTAATCACTGATACTGGATTCATCCATTGGAATTTATCTTCCTTGTTGGAATGTATATACGTGAGTTTTCTGAAATATCTCTTGAAATGTCTGCCACTGCATCTCTATTGACCTAATCCTTTATCTCATTTTCCATTCATTTTAGCTAGTCCTACCTCTATGCGTTCAAGGATAGGCAAAAGCACTTCCTCCACAGTCATCCTCGGTACTGGTACCCCCCAAAGCTGTGTCCTCAACCCCTTATTATTCGCTTTATATACCTATGACTATGTGGCCAGATTCTCCCAAATCAATTATAGCGTTTGCTGTTGACACAACATAGTCGGATCTCAAACACTGATAAGACAGAATAAAAGAAAGAGCTAGAGAATCGGGTGAACTGATGCGATGACAATAATGTCTCCTTTAATGTCAACAAAAGAAGGAGATATTCATTGACTTTTGGAAGTGTAATGGAGAACATGGCCTTGTCTACATCAAGGGGCACATGGAAATGGTTGAGAGCTTTAGGTTTCTAGGTGTCCAGATCACCAACAACCTGTCGTGGTCCCTCCATGCCGACACCATAGTTAAGAAAGCCCACCAATGCTTCTACCTTCTAAGGAGGTTAAGAAAATTTGGTGCGTCTCCTATGTTTCTCTCCAACCTTTATAGATGCACTGTAGAAAAAATTCTTTCTGGTTGTATCAAAACTTGGTATGGCTTCTGCTCTGTTGAAGACTGCAAGAAACTACAAAGGGTCATAAATGAAGCCCAGTCCATCACGTAAATCAACCTCCTTTCTATTGACTCTATTTATGCTTCCCGCTGCTTCAGAAAATCATAATCAAGGACTCCATTCACCCTGGACATACTCCCTTCCACTTTCTTCTATTGGGAAACAGATACAAAAGTCTGAGGACATGTACCAATCAACTGAAGAACAGCTTCTTCCCTGCTGCTGTCAGACATTTAAATGCAGCTACTTTTATTAAGTTGATTTTTCTCTACAACATAGTTATGACTGTATCATTACATTCTGCACTCTCTCCTTTCCTTCTCTTTGTACAGTATACTTTGTATCGCGCGCAAGAAATAATACTCTTCACTGTATAGTAATGTATGTGACAATAATAAATCAAATCAAAACTGCTCAGCTGGTGAATAAACCAATCTTTCTTGTAAATCCTTGTTGTCTGTGATTTGAAAACTCAACATATTTACACTTACCTCTTTAACCAACCTGTTAGCATCTGACTGAATAACCCCATTTATGATTTGGTGTCATATTTTATCATACTGTGTGTTCTACAGACCTGCTGTGTGGAATGGGCGAACATTTTAGCTCCAAAATCTGAATATATTGAAAAAACTGTCGACAGATTAGTGGAAATATTTATTGAAGTCTCTGACACAACTAACAATACCTTAAAATCTGATGATGAACCAGGTAAAGACAATGCTTTTTCAAAGCTACTATTAGCCAGTAGAGTATTCCAACATGAGGTGATTGAATTTAATTATTATTTCATTTATGTCAACTTAGCATCTAATTTTAATTGTCTTAAAGAATTTTCAACACTATAAATAAGCATTGAAACAGCAGATGTCCTGAATAGTTTAGTTGAGAGGTCACACAACACAACACCTATAGTCCAATAGGTTTATTTGAAATCACAAGCTTTCAGAGCACTGCTTCTTCATCAGAAATGGAGTGGAGGGAGATGCACAGACACAGAATATAAAGGCTGACACTAACAGGTAATCAAGAATGTCAAAGAATAAGTACAGATGGTGCAGATCGGGTGAATAACAATTCTTTACAAAAAATCATGAGTGCGAATAGACAAATGCAGTTAAGTATAACCAGTATGTGCAGAGTGTCAACAGGCTGTACAAAAAGGGGTGACCAAAGAACCTATAACTTAAGGCAGAGAGATAATGACAAATAATCGAAGAGTGAGATAGTATTAAACACTGTACAAACTAATTCAGGTAGAGAGATCATTACCCATAATCATCCCCGTCAATATGCTCACCATAACATTCTAAACCACCATCCCCTCTCAAGGGAAAGCAGCAGCAACCAAACTCATTGCACTATGGTTGGTTCTGATGCGGAGAAGAGAAGTAAAACAATGTCAGTGCAACAGTTATAGGGGACTCAATTATAATAGGGATAGACAGGTGATTCTGTGACCGCAAATGACACTCCAGAATAATATGTTGTCTCCCTGCTGCTAGGGTCTCAAAGCAGGTACAGGACATTTGGGAAGGGGAAGGTTAACACCAGTGACTATGGTATACATCAGTACAAATGTCATAAAAAAAAGATGAGGTCCAAAAAACAAAATATAGAGTTAGGAAGAAAGTTAAGAAATCAAACATCAAAGGTAGTGACCTCAGGATTACTACTGGTGCCACATGCTCATCAGAGTAAAAATGACAGGATATATTAGACGAATATATGTCTGAAGTGATGCTATCAGGAGAGGGTTTCAAATTCCTGGGGCATTGACACTTGTTTAAGGGGAGATGGGACCTGTACGAATCAGACAATTAACACCCAGGCAGGAGTGGAACTGGTGTCTTAGAGAGACTGTTTGCTTGACTGGTTAGAGTTATAGAGTCATAGAGGTTTACAGCATGGAAACAGGCCCTCTATATTCTGTGCCTGTCCATGCCACCCTTTTTATTAAATCCTGAAGCCGCCACCTCAAATATGTATGTGAGTCTGTTTAGCTTTCCTGATATTCTGTTCAGTTTTCTTGTCCATTGCTAAAGGTTGTCACAGTCTGTGACTTGTAAGTGATTATGATATTGACTATGTGAAAGATAGTTGAAAACAGTACATGATGCACTGTACATTACTTCATGGAATTATGATGTTATTTCAATTACGACAACATAGTTGAAAGAGGGACAGGACTGGCAGTTTAATATTCTGGGATATTGTTATTTTAGATGGGAGTGAAGGGGAAATAAAAGGAGTTACATTACTGAGTAGAGAGTACATTGTTGCTGTGTTGAGGAAGGACACATTGGTGGGATTTTGCAATGAAGCATTATGTGTGGAGTTCAGAGTAGGAAGGGTGAAATCAGGATGTTGGGAGTGTACTATACACCTCACAGTGACCTGCAAGAGACAGAAGAATATTTGTGTAGCCAGACACTGGCATAGGTGAGTTTAACTTACTCCTTATATTGACTAAGACTCCCTTAGAACCAAGAGTTTGGATGGAGAACAATTTGTTAGATATGTCCAAATGAACTTTTAGATACAGTATGTTCAAAAACCAATTAAGGAAAGTGCCATACTGGACTTGGCATTGGGGAATGAGCCAGGCCAGGTAATCGATGTTTCAGTGAGGGAGCATTTTGGCCTTTGAGATCATGGCCACAATTCTCCAATTGTGACCTGCAATTGTGACTTGCAACCTGCAGTCAGTTGGGCTGGGAGATGTGCATATCAGCCATTTCAAAAGGTTCCCCCACACTTTTTTTTAACTACCCGTGCACATTTCCCAGGCAGAAAGAAATGGCACTGCTGGGAACCGCTGAAAATCGACGGGCCACTGATTAGCATGAATTTATATACTTTTGCATGCCATTATCGGAATCCACATGAAAACCTGTACCCATGTCTGAGTCTCCCACTTCTTTGGGTGATTAATTTTGGTATGAATCAGAATAGATATTTTAAAGTCACAACCTGGTTTGGCAGCCTTGAACTGGCATGAGGAGGTAAGTGCTGCTAGCAGAGTACGGGAATGTTGCTGGCTGGCCCTGGAGATGCCTGGTGGCCCTCCTCCTGCTGCCTTCAGGTTTTGGCCCATTGATGAGTGACATTTTGGAAGGGGGGATAGTGTGGGAGGGTCAGGGGTGCTTCTATTTCCTCACAGCTCACAGGATGAGGTTCCTTTAGGGAGTCTCGCTTCCCCTGCCTCCAACCAGTGCTGAAGTGCACTGTGAGAGGCAGCGTTGAGAGTTACTGGCTCCCCCCTCTACCCAACACCCACCCAAGCAGCACTGAAGTGTACTGAGAGGCAGTGTCGAGGGCTCTTGCTTCTCCAACCCTTTGTTCCAGACAGAGCTGAAGTGCACTGTGGGAAACAGCCTGGGGGGCTCTCACTTCCCGTTCCTCCTCCACAGCACTTTGTAGTGGCATTGTCTTTCTGCGCAGTGTGGTCAGGGATGCTACTATGTGCTGGTGTTGTGGGGTGGGTGAAGATTGTACCATATGCTGACTGAGGCCTAACCAGACGAAGCAGCTGTTGCCCCAGGCTGAGTGCAGAGGTTCAGACATGGACTCTGCTATCACTGGGCACACATATTGTGCTACTTTGCAGCCATCCAGTCTGTTGTGAGTGGTGCATCGACTTGCTGGAGATGTGGTTCCGCTGCTTAGACTGCTCTGAGGAGACCTTCCAGTATGACCCTGAGCATTCTTCATGCATCATTAGTTGTGCTCTGCACAACATTGACCAGCACTGGAGCAACAATCTGGAGGAAGAGGAGGAGCAGCGAAGGGGTACGTCACAAATAAAGAGCCTGAGGAAAGACGGTTGGTAGCAATAGCAGTGTCTGGGCAAGGAAAGGCACCAAGGGACATCTTGATTGCAGCCTGCTTCACCTCTCTGATGCTGTGCAGTGACAGGGGGTGCAACAAACACATTTAGGAGCAAGTGCAGCCACTATCCCCTCTCCAAACCAAACTTGACCCTCAAACTACCACATCACGCTTCCCTTCATTCTGTCATCAGGTTAAACTGATTCAGAGAGGGGGTGGGATCCTGAGTAGTTTGGATGTTAAGAGGACGAGAATAGGGGGGTGATAGATGAGAACTGTAAAGCACAGCAGCGTACGGGTGGAGTAGGGCATAGTTTGAAATGCGTATACTTTAATGCAAGAAGTATTCGCAATAAGGTGGAGGAACTTGCAGCTTGGATCAGTACCTGGAACTTCGATGTTGTGGCCATTTCAGAGACATGGATAGAGCAGGGAGAGGAATGGTTGTTGCAGGTTCCGGGGTTCAAATACTTCAGTCAGAGTAGAGAAGGAGGTAGAAGGTGGAGAGGAGTGGCATTATTAGTCAAAGACTGTATCACAGTGACAGAAGGGAAGTTTGATGAGGACTTGTCTGTTGAGGTAGTATGGGCTGAGATTAGAAACAGGAGAGGAGAGGTCACCCTGTTGGGAGTCTTTTATAGACCTCCTAAAAGTTCTGGAGAGGTAGAGGAAAGGATTGCAAAGTCGACCCTGGACAGGAGTGAAAGTAATAGGGTAATTGTTATGGGGGACTTTAACTTTACTAATATTGATTGGAATAGCTATAGATCTAGCTCGTTAGAGGGGTCAGTTTTTGTACAAAGTGTGCAGGAAGGTTTTTTGACTCAGTATGTAGATAGGCCAACTAGAGGTGAGGCTACATTGGATTTGGTGCTGGGCAATGAGCCAGACCAGGGGTTAGACTTGGAAGCTGGTGAACATTTTGGTGATAGTGACCACAATTCGGTTACGTTCACTTTAGTGATGGATAGGGATAGGCATGAAGCTGGGGACAGTAGTTATAGCTGGGGGAATGGTAATTATGAGACCATAAGGAGGGAATTAGGGTGCATAGGTTGGACTAGGAAACTACAGGGACTGGGAACATCTGAAATGTGGAGCTTATTCAAGGAGCAGCTACTGCGAGTCCTTGATAAGTATGTCCCTGTCAGGCAAGGAGGAAATGGTCGAGTAAGGGAACCATGGTGTACTAAAAAAGTTAATTCGCTGGTGAAAAGGAAAAAGGAGGGTGGTGGTTGATGGAAGTTATTCATCGTGGAGTTTGGTTACAAGTGGTGTACCTCAGGGATCTGTTTTGGGGCCCCTGCTGTTTGTAATTTTTAT
Organism: Sphyrna mokarran; assembly: GCA_024679065.1. Lineage (NCBI taxonomy): Eukaryota > Metazoa > Chordata > Chondrichthyes > Carcharhiniformes > Carcharhinidae > Sphyrna > Sphyrna mokarran. The sequence continues at coordinate 6,462,236 of JAGIQG010000005.1, forward strand.
AAATGATCTGGATGAGGGTATTGAAGGATGGATTAGTAAATTTGCGGATGACACCAAAGTCGGTGGAGTGGTAGATAGTGAAGAGGGGTGTTATAGTTTGCAGAGAGACTTGGACAAGTTGCAGAGCTGGGCCGAGAGGTAGCAAATGGAGTTTAATGCGGAAAAGTGTGAGGTAATTCACTTTGGCAGGAATAACAAATGTGTAGAGTATAGGGCTAATGGTAGGACTCTTACTAGTGTTGAAGAGCAGAGGGATCTTGGTGTATATGTGCATAGATCCCTGAAAGTTGGCAATCAAGTCGATAAGGTTGTTAAGAAGGCATATGGAGTCTTAGCTTTTATTGGTAGGGGGATTGAATTTCGGAGCCGCAACGTCATGTTGCAACTGTACAAAACTCTAGTGCGGCCGCACTTGGAGTATTGTGTGCAGTTCTGGTCCCCACATTATAAGAAAGATGTGGAGGCATTGGAGAGGGTACAGAGGAGGTTTACCAGGATGTTGCCTAGTATGGAAGGCAGGTCTTATGAAGAAAGGCTGAGGGATTTGAGGTTGTTTTCATTCGAAAGAAGGCGGCTAAGAGGAGACCTTATTGAAACATATAAGATGATTAGAGGTTTAGATAGGGTGGACAGTGATAGCCTTTTTCCTAGGATGGAGAAAGCTAGCACGAGGGGACATAGCTTTAAATTAAGGGGTGGTAGTTATAGGACGGATATCAGAGGTAGGTTCTTTACCCAGAAGGTGGTAAGGGTATGGAATGCCCTGCCTGCGGCAGTTGTAGATGCGCCAAGTTTGGTGGCGTTTAAGAGGTTAGTAGATAAGTTTATGGACGAAAAGGGAATGGTTTAGGTTGGAGGGTCATTGCTTTTTCCTAATTGGTCGGCGCAACATCGAGGGCCGAAGGGCCTGTTCTGCGCCGTAATGTTCTATGTTCTATGTTCTACGTCATCCCACCACCCTTTCCTCCAGAAACATCAGACCCTATTAATTTGTCTGGGCTGGCAATGGTTGCAAATCTTGGTTGAATGCTGGAGAATGATGGCGACTTGCTATTGTACATACAGATACAATTCAAGTCTAATGCCTATCTGTACTCAGAACTCACGTTGCCACCTTCTTCCACATGGCTGTAAAGGTTGGGGACACATGTTTTTTGGCCAAGAAGTGATAGGAGGGGGGCACTTGCACCAAGAATCTAGAGTGCTGGGGAAGGTAGGACAAGCACTCTGAAACATGGGCTGAGTCTGACACACAACAGACAGCACCTCTATGTTTGGGAGGCAGGAACACTGAGCTATTTGGAGGTGTGGGGTGGTGAAGAGAATCAGAGACACATTAGTCACGGCGTGATGTGCAATTAACAGTTTATTGTGCTTTTAACATAAATGATTAGCAAACCATGGTGACCTAATGCTGATTTTTACTGTGCCCTCTAGTGAACTACAACTACAACAAGAATTATTAGGGATAGGATTTATTGTTATTCAGAGAGAAATGAATTGATTGGGGATAGTCAGCATGATTTTGTGAAGGGTAGGTCGTGCCTTACTAACCTTATTGAGTTTTTTGAAAAAGTGACCAAAGAGGTGGATGGGGGTAAGGCAGTTGATGTGGTATATATGGACTTTAGTAAGGCGTTCGATAAGGTGGCCCATGGAAGGCTTCTGCAGAAAATGCAGATGTATGGGATTGAGGGTGATTTAGCTAATTGGATTAGGAATTGGCTAGCAGATAGAAGACAGAGGGTGGTGGTTGATGGGAGATATTCATCGTGGAGTTCGGTTACAAGTGGTGTACCTCAGGGATCTGTTTTGGGGCCCCTGCTGTTTGTAATTTTTATAAATGATCTGGATGAGGGTATTGAAGGATGGATTAGTAAATTTGCAGATGACACTAAAGTCGGAGGAGTGGTAGATAGTGAAGAGGGGTGTTATAGTTTGCAGAGAGACTTGGACAAGTTGCAGAGCTGGGCCGAGAGGTGGCAAATGGAGTTTAATGTGGAAAAGTGTGAGGTAATTCACTTTGGCAGGAATAACAAATGTGTAGAGTATAGGGCTAATGGTAGGACTCTTAATAGTGTTGATGAACAGAGGGATCTTGGTGTATATGTGCATAGATCCCTGAAAGTTGGCAATCAAGTCGATAAGGTTGTTAAGAAGGCATACGGAGTCTTAGCTTTTATTGGTAGGGGGATTGAATTTCGGAGCCGCAGCGTCATGTTGCAACTGTACAAAACTCTAGTGCGGCCGCACTTGGAGTATTGTGTACAGTTCTGGTCCCCGCATTATAAGAAAGATGTGGAGGCGTTGGAGTGGGTGCAGAGGAGGTTTACCAGGATGTTGCCTGGTATGGAGGCTTATGAAGAGAGGCTGAGGGATTTGAGGTTGTTTTCTTTAGAAAGAAGGCGGCTAAGAGGAGACCTTATTGAAACATATAAGATGATTAGAGGTTTAGATAGGGTGGACAGTGATAGCCCTTTTCCTCGGATGGAGAATGCTAGCACGAGGGGACATAGCTTTAAATTAAGGGTTGGTAGTTATAGGACGGATGGTAGGTTCTTTACCCAGAGGGTGGTAAAGGTATGAAATGCCCTGCCTGCTGCAGTTGTTGATGCGCCAAGTTTGGTGGCATTTAAGAGGTTAGTAGATAAGCTTATGGATGAAAAGGGAATGGTTTAGGTTAGACGGTCGTTGCTTTTTCTTAATTGGTCGGCGCAACATCGAAGGCCGAAGGGCCTGTTCTGTGCTGTAATGTTCTATGTTCTAACTTTCTAACTTTGTGCTGTCTGCTGCTTCTTCCAAGTGCTTCCCCAGGATGCACATCGTAGTTGGAGGCGTTCAGCTGTGATGCATGCCCGATTGCCTTTGATGCCTTTGGCAGACATTCCTGGGTGGCCAGGACCTGGAGGGCCTTGGCTGATTTGAGGATGGCACTGTTTCGATACCACCCTGGTCATCTTGCTGGCCCTGAGTTGCCCCGGTGCGAGGAAGTGGGGAGCCAGAAGGTCTCTGAGTGTCTGGGTTCACCTGGGTGGAAGACACCAACATGTTTGCAAGTCCTACCTCCTCCCACAGGGTGCCCAGAGGCCCTAGAGGCACTCACTTCCTCCACAATCATCCTCAACACTGGTGACTCATAAAACTGTATTCTAAGCCTCCAACTATACTTCTTATATATCTCTGACTGTGTGGCCAAATTCCCCTCCAATTCGATTTTCAAGTTTGCTGGCTGATGACATCACCATAGTGAGTTGGATCTCAAACAATGATGAGGCAGAGTACAGTAATGAGATAGAGAATTTGGTGAACTGCTGTGGTGACAGTAATCTCTCCCTCAATGTCAACAAAATGAAAAAGAGTGTCATCGACTTCAAGAAGCATAAAGGAGAATATGCCACTGTCTACATCAATGGGGATGAAGTAGAAAGGGTCAGATTGCCAACAAACTGGCTTTCTATATGTATACCCAAGTATGGCGTACTGGCCTTAATTAATCAAGGGATTGAATTTAGGAGTCCGGAGGTAACGCTGCAACTTAATAGACCCTTGTCAGACCTCACTTGGAGAACTGTGTGAAGTTCTGGTTGCCTCACTACAGGAAGGATGCGGAAGCTATTGAGAGGATGCAGAGGAGATTTACAAGGATGTTGCCTGAATTGGGAGGTATGAGTTATGAAGATTGGTTGAGGGAGCTAGGTCTCTTCTCCCTGGAGAGACGAAGGTTGAGAGGCAACCTGATAGAGGTTTATAAAATGTTGAGAGGAATAGATAGGGTGGATTCTCTGAGGCTATTTCTCAGGGCTGAAATGGTCGCTATAAGAGGACATAGGTTTAAAGTGCTAGGGAGTAAGTACAGAAGAGATGTTAGGGGTACGTTTTTCATTCAAAGGGTGAAAATAAGTGGAATTGGCTGTCATTAGTGGTGGTAGAGGTAAATTCGCTGGGATCTTTCAAAATACTTCTAGATGAGTACATTGGATTTAATGGGTTTAGGAGTTACAGATAGTTTTATCGCCTGGTAGGTATGGATATGATCAGCGCAACTTGTGGCTAAAGGGCCTGTTTGTGCTGTAGTGTTCTATGTTCTATGTTTAAACTTTCTTGGACCCCCTATGCTGACCAACACCTCTACTTTTTCAGAAGACTAAGGAGATTTGTCGTGTCAGCTACGACTGTCATCAACTTTTTCAGGTGCACTATAGAAACTATTCTTTCTGGTTGCATCACAGCTTGATATGTCTTCTGCTCTGCCCAAGACCACTAGAAACTACAAAAGGCCGTGAATATAGCCTAATCCATCATGCAAACCATCCATTGACGCTGTCTACACTTTATGTTGCCTCCAAAAAGCAGCCAGCATAATTAAGGACACCATATATCCTGGCCACACTGTCTTCCTTGTTCTTCCACCGAGAAAAGATACAACTGACTGAAGAAGTATTTTCCCTGCTGCTATAAGACATTTGAATGGACCTACTTTGTATTAAGTTGACCTTTTTCTGTACTCTAGCTATGGCTGTAACACTACATTCTGCGTTCTCTCGCGTGGGATGCTTTTAAAGGCCAGTTGATTCAAGTGCAGGACAGACATGTCGCCGCAAAGGGAAATTATCAAAAAGAAAATGGAAGCATATGATAGGTCTAGGCATCCAAAAATCTATAAAGGCTTTGAAAGATGTAGAGAAAGCAGGATCTTAAATGCAGAATGAGGAGGCTAAAAGGGGCCATGAAATGTCATTCACAAACAGGATCAAGGAGAATCCCAAGGCTTTTTATGCATAACTTAGGAGCAAGAGGGTATCAAGGGAAAGAGTAGGCCCACTCAAGGGCAATGGCAGGAAGTTATGCATGGAGCCACAGAAAGTATGTGAGATCCTCATGAGTACTTTGTATCCATATTTACCAAGGAGAAAGACATGAGGAGGTTGAGGTCAGGGATAGGTGTGTGAATGCTCTAGAGAATGTCGGTATATCGAAGGAGGAAATATTGGGTATCCTAAATTGTATTAAAAAAAACAAGTTCCAGGTGCTAGATGGGATCTATTCCAGGTTACTGCAGAAGGCAAGAGGAGAAGTAGCTCGAGCCTTAACAGATATCTTCACTTCCTCTTTCACCACAGGCAAGGTTCGAAAGAACTGAAGAATAACCAATTTGTTTAAGAAAGGAAACAGGGATAATCCAGGAAATTATCGGCTGGTGATTCTGATGTCAATGGTGGGGAAGTTTTAGAGTTGAGGGACAGGATAAATGCACATTTGGAAGAAAATATGCAAGTTAGTGACAGGCAGCATGGTTCTGTATGGGGAAAGTCATGTCTCACCAAATTGATTAAGGTTTTTGAAGAGGTTTCAAAGGTAATTGATGAGGGAAGGGCAGTGGATGCAGTTGTATGGACTTTAGTAAGGCGCTTAAGAAGGTCTCAAATAGTGGACTAGTACAAAAACTAAAATTACATAAGATTCGGGATGGCTGGCTAGATTGATACAGAACTGGCTTGGTCATAGAAGATAGACAGTAACAGTGGAAGGGTGTTTTTCAGAATGGAGATTGTAGCTAGCATTGTTCTGCAGTAATGATAATGTAGTAAACTGGATCAGTAAATTTGCTGATGATACAAAGATTGGAGGAGTGGTAGACAGTGAAGAAGGTTTTCAAAGCTTGCAAAGGGATTTGGACCAGCTAGAAAAATGGGCTGAAAAATGACGGATGTAGTTTAATGCAGACAAGTGTGAGGTATTGCACTTCAGAAGGACAAACCAAGGTAGAACATACATGGTAAATGGTAGGACACTGAAGAGTGTAGAAGAACAGAGGGATCTGGGAGAACAGACAAATAATTCCCTAAAAGTGGCATCACAGGTAGGTAGGATCATAAAGAGTGCTTTTGGAAGATTGGCCTTTACAAATCAAAGTAATGAGTACAAGAATTAGAATGTTATGGTGAAGTTGTATAAGACATTGATGAGACATTGGTGGAATTTAGAGCATTCTGTGCAGTTTTGATCATGTAATCACAGAAAGGATAATAATAAGTTTGAAAGAGTGCAAAGAAAGTTTATAAGGGAGTTTCCAGGACTTGAGAAGCTGAGTTACAGAGAAAGATTGAACAGGTTAGGACTTTAATCCCTGGAGCACAGAAGAATGAGGGGAAATTTGATAGAGGTGGATAAAATTATGATTAGCATAGATAAAGTGAATTCAAGCAGGCTTTTTCCACTGAGGCTAGGGGAGAAAAAAAAAACTAGAGGACATGGGTTAAGGGTGAAGGGGGAAAAGTTTAAAAGGAATATTGGGGGGGCCTTCTTCACACAGAGAGTGGTGGCAGTGTGGAATGAGCTACAAGTTGATGTGGTAAATGCAGGCTGCTTTTAACATTTAAGAGAAATTTGGACAGATACATGGATGAGAGGAGTGTGGAGGGATATGGTCCAGGTGCAGGTCAGTGGGACTAGGCAGAAAAATGATTTGGCATGGCCAAGAAGGGCCAAAATGCCTGTTTCTGTGCTGGAACATAGAACACATAGAACAAACAGCACAAACGGGCTCTTCGGCCCACAAGTTGCGCTGATCGTATCCCTACCAACTAGGCCTACCTATAATCCTCTATCCCATTAAATCCCATGTACTCATCAAGAAGACTCTTAAAAGACCCCAGTGAGTTCACCTCCACCACTACCGACGGCAACCGATTCCACTTATCCACCACTCTCTGAGTGAAAATCTTATTCCTGACATCTCCTCTGCACCTACTCCCCAGCACCTTAAATTTGTGCCCTCTCATAGCGACCATTTCAGCCCTGAGAAATAGTCTCTGAGAATCCACCAAATCTATGCCTCTCAACATCTTATAAACATCTATCAGGTCACCTCTCATCCTTCTTCTCTCCAGGGAAAAAAGACTGATTTCCCTCAACCTATCCTTATAAGACATGCCACCCAATCCAGGCAACGTCCTTGTAAATCTTCTCTGCACCATTTCAATGGCTTCCACATCTTTCTTTTAATGAGACAACCAGAACTGCAGACAGTGCTCCAAGTGGGGTCTGACGAGGATCTTATAAAGCTGCAGCATTATCTCCTGACTCCTAGACTCAAACCCTTGATTAAGGAAGGCTAGTACCTCATACGCCTTCTTGACCACATCTTCCACCTGCAAGGCTGATTTAAGAGTCCTATGGACCCGGACCCTCTACGCTGCTAAGACTCTTACCCTTAATATTAGAACATAGAACATAGAACACTGCAGTACAAACAGGCCCTTTGGCCCACAAGTTGTGCCGAACACATCAAAACCTACCCAGCCATAGACCTATCTGTAACCCCCAATCCCATTGGATCCCATATACTCATCCAGAAGTCTTTTAAAAGACCCCAGCGAG